>RJWJ010019056.1:0-30768 GCA_004363605.1 Indri indri
CTCGCCCCTCCCCCTTCCCCCTCCCTCCCTACCCGACATCCAATAGATGCTATTCTTATATGTACACTTATGTGATGTTCAGTCACTACCAATTTGATGGTGAGTAGATGTGGTGCTTGTTTTTCCATTCTTGGGATACTTCGCTTAGTAGAATGCGTTCCAACCCTATCCAGGAGTATACAAGAGGTGCTATATCACCTCGGAAGGGAGAGTTTCTGAGAGAGAAGGAGAAACGGAGGGGGGAAAAGTTTTATTTTGCACCCAAGTAAGTAAAGTGCTAGCTAATATTTGCCTCTTGCCTACATTGTATTAGTCACTGTGCTACACACTTTACATAGATTATTTCATTAGACATCACAAGTTTATGCCCCTCACTCCATTGCAAGTGAGGACTCTAAGCTACAGCGAAGTTAAATAATCTATCCAGGATTTTTCATCCAAAAGATGATGAAAACAAGTTAGAGACCAAAGAGACTTGATCTTGGAACTCACGTCCTTGCCCATGATGCTGTACTAAAACGAAGCTGGTCTGAGGCCGGGGAAATATTGCCTTAGGGCCTGCCTTAGATGCTGCTCTCATGGCCTCTTCTGCTATTCTTTGTTTCTTCATGAGCTCCTCTGGGTCATCTACCTGCCATCGACCACATTCTCTTCCTACAACTCAAGGCTCTCTTTATTGGGTATTTCCTTTATGGAGTCACTAAAACATGAGATCTGGCATCAGAAAAGACATTTAGACTTACAATTCCACCATACTATATCTTCAGTGAGTTATTTAAGTGCTTGAAGCCTATTTATTTTCCAAATGTAGTTTTTTTGTGAAGACCAAAAGCCATAACTTATGTAAAGTGCTCTATAAATGGTGGTTTTTAATCCCATCCTCCACTAAGATGATTTTACAGAGCCTCATGCTTGTATGTTCCATGCTCTTCCAGTCTTAAAACTCTGGATGTAGCACTCCTAATTGATGTGTTGGTTCAATAACTGGAAACACTATGAAGTGTTCTTAAGAAGCAGGGATAAAACTCTCTGGTCCCATAGTGACTGCAAGTAGAAATGAAGTTGGTTAAAGTTGGCTAAAGGGCATGAAGAGGTGTTTTGAAACACCAGGGTCACAATACTAAATTCCACAACGACTTCTCCACCTCCACAGTAACAGGCAGCACTGAGGAAACACAGTCCTGGACTCACATGATATGAATTTTTTACTTTCATTTTTATTTTCTAAGTCCATGGCCTGGCTGAGAAAAGGCTTTATCATGTCTGTTCTGAGTCAAGAAGGAACAAAGAGGATAGCAGCATTGAAGTGCCAGCTTTCTGTTCTTATCTACACTTACTCTTAAGAGAGCCACATGACTTTTGGCAGGTGGAGTTTGGGATGGGGTCAGAAGCCAGGAGTGTGTGAGTCACTTCTTGCCAAAAATAATCACAAAAGCATTGGGAAAATATTTGGTTCCCTTGAACATGTGGGATATAGGATTTTTCTTTAAATATGGGAACAGTGTCTGCTGATACATGGACAAGACTTTCTCTGTGCTTCTCCAGAGGCCAGAATTTGGACCATGTGTGGTTTATAGAATATGAGAATCACATCATCTTAAGAGATGCCCCAACATGCAGGGTTACCTATCAGGGGAAAGAACTGACTGATGAAATAAAATCTCAGCAGGGGCAAGGAGAGCCCACAGTTCTAAAGGTCTGTCACTTATCGGAAGAGCATATTTCAATTTCAGTTAGATGACCTGAAAGGATCCAACTCTTGAACGAACCTCATGGCCATTGTCAAACCATGTGATCTAAAGAATGTTACTTAACTAATGTGAGCCTATTACCTAATCCACAAAACAAGGGCTTCAAGCCAAGTCAGTCTTAGGTTACTTCCAGATCTAAAATTCTGGGAACACAACCAATCCAGTGGTCCTTTCTATTCTTTCCATCTCTCTTTTTGTACAAATTCAAAGAATCTGTTACAAGTAGACCATATTTTGCACTATTTTGTAGAGCCACATGCCCAGGGAATGTATTCCTGAGCAAAACAAAGGGCCAAACCACAATCTCAGAAAGAAAAAACAATTAGTTTAAGAGAGTGGGTTCAATAGGCTTGTCCTGATGCTAAATCACACTAAAAATACAGTAATAATTCTTCATATTAAACTATAGCATCTAAAGGATAATTATGCTTAAGGCTAACCTACATTCTGATAGCAAAAATAAAAAATAGAAAAGTAATGGCACATCCCAGAATAAATTGCATAATATAGATACTTGAAATGATGAATATTCCTAGCATTTTCTTTTGTTTATTATGTCCTGAGAGTTTATAGTTGATTTCACAGATAATTATACATTACTTTAAATGTTGAAGAGCTTTTTTATTACACACTCCAAAAAGGCATTGTTCTTAAGAAATGAGGTAAGGCTGATTATGCTCTGTTCACTACAGTAGATTTTGTTCAATAAATTTCCAACACACTATGGAAAAAGAGATGTTTTTATTGCAAAGAAACTGTGTCTTTTTATTTTATGGGAAGCATCCATTCATCCATGCAATGTGTCCAGTTGATTTTCATGGAGTTCAGAGTGGCTTTGTTCATTACCAAGGGAACTTGTTGAAGAGTAGAGGCTGCTTTAGTCATCCTCTTTTTCACTCCTGGGGAAAACGGTGCAACTCATAGCCACTGCAGACTATCAGGCTAGTACTAATGTTGCTAGTTAGTTGGATTGCAAATGTTGAGGAGGCAGTCCCCCTCGAGTGGCCAAGACGGCCTATTGTGAGTCAATCCTTCAGAACATCCACGTGCTGCCACTTACTCTGAATGAGTCAAACTACAAAGAATTCATCTTGGCATCCTAGGGGAAAGGGGAAGAAGAAGATGAGACAGCTCCATGCTCCTGGAAAGGCTTCTGTGCTTCCTGAAGGGAAGTAATCTCAGGAGCGATGTTAGAGCCTGTGTGGTTTATTGTGCAACTTAGCCACCCACAGTCTTTTCTCACCAGCAATAGTGGAGTTCAGGGGAGAGAGCTCTAGCCTTGTGTAATATCTTCCAAACCACTAGTTCGCTGTGTTGAGTTGGGTAAGGCAAGTAATCCTTTCAGTGTGTCTCTTTGCCTGCAAAACAGGGGCACTGATACTTAGAAGTATAGCTTAAATTAAATGGAGCAGAATGAATGGAACAGCCTGGAAAAGTCCTAAGACGGGAGGTTCTTTAGAAATATGTACAGTAAGTCTGCACTTAATGTCATCAGTAGGTTTAAGAAAAACAATGGATAATGAAACCAATTTTACCATGGGCTTATTGATATAAACAAGAGTTAAGTTCCTATGGCACATTTCTGATCACAAAAACATCACCAAACGTCTAAATAAAGACCCAAACGCTTCTAAGATTAAACATCAAAATAAATGTGAGCTATATATACATTTAAGAAAGAGTAACAAAAACAAATAAGATAGTTATTTATGTAATTTTGGGTCAATCAGTGAGTGACAGCAGTTGTAGTCTTGATGGTGGGGTGAACTGAGGAATAAATGTTTGCAAAGTGAAAATTGTAAGGAGCACTTCTTACCACCACACAGTTCAAAAATAAACAATAACCAATGTGGCAGACTCACTGAAAGCTTTCATACTCCATCATTTATAGTTGTACATTTGCATGATTATCTTAGACTTTACAAATTTTTATTTTACAATAATTTGTGCTCATTCATTTATTCATTTTCCAACCTGCTTATTCAGGGTCACAGGCGGCTGGAACCCGTACTGGCAGCTCGGGTTGCCAGGCGGAAACCAACCCTGGACGGGACGCCATTCCACTGCAGGGCGCACTCACACACTCACGACTGGGACCATGTAGACATGGCAATTCACCTCACATGCACACCTACAGGATGTGGAAGGAAACAGGAGCACCCGGAGAAAATCCGGGTGGATGTGAAGAGAACTTGCAAACTCCACAAAAATAGTGGTCACAGCTTGGAATCGATTTCTTTTTCCTCGACAACATTATAATTCAAAAAGGCTGAGCAAAACCATGTTACTGAAGGATTTGCTGTATTGGAAATATTTAATGATTAGACATAGGTTACATGTCAATAGCTTTAAATGTATATGGAGGAAGCAAAAAGTGAGGAAGGAGTGAGAAGGAAGAGTAGAGGGAAAGGAAGAGGGCGGGGAATGAGAGAGGAAGAAAGAAGAGAACGAAAGTGGGGGAGGAAGAGAAGGATGGAGAGGAGGGGGGAGGGGGGAGAGAATCCCCGCCAGACTCTCTCAGAAGGTGTCTCCCTCCACGCCCGCACAGAGACTGCCCTGAAACCTGTGTGGTGTCCTCTCTGAATCGCCAGAACTTTTATCCATTACATGAGGCTGGCGGTCGGGATGCCACCTCCTCCCTTGACTTGTCCAGGCAGGCGGTGCCGGCTGGCACAGGGCGGGAGCTCAACTTCTGCTCTCATACCTACGGAGATGAGTCTTAGTGAAAGAGTGAAGGACACACGAGTTCGCTTTCTTCTATGCTACTTAGTAGCTTGGATCCCTGGGGAAGCTCTTAGCCTCTCTGTGGTCTTTTATTTGTAAACTGAGGACATTGTCTAACTCCAAAGTTGTTTGGGAGAACCAGGGAGCACCAGGCAAAATCACTGAGTAAGGTTATGTAACCTATAAGATACTGTCCAAATGTGAGTGCTTGTCATGGTTTGCATTGTCCCATCCCCCCAAAATACATTGGAGTCCTAACATCCCCAGTGCCTCAGCATGTAACTTTCTTTGGAAATGGGGTCATTGCAGATATGAATAAATTGAGCTCCTACCGAAGTAGAATGGTTCCTTAATTCAACGTGTCTTGTGTCCTTTTAAGAAGAGTTTGACATAGACATGGAAACACAAACGCAGGAGAGAACACCCCATAGAGATGGAGGTAGAGGGTGAGTGCTGCAGCTGCAATCCAAGGAACCCCAGGGATTGCCCGCCAGCACCGGAAGCAGGGGAGAGGCAAGGAAGGATACTACCAGTGTCAGAGGAGGCAGGACCCCACTGACACCTCGGTTTTCAGTCTCCACCACAGTGAGACAATACGTTGCTATTGTTTTTAGCCACCCAGTACTTTGTTATGACAGCCCCAGAAAACTAATATGGCATTTTATTACTGCTTCATGTTTCCTCTCCCTCCTTCCCCAATTATATTCAGAAATGTACTGAGTGCTTCTATGCCAACAATTATGCAAATAGTTAGGAATGAAAAGGTAATATTAACTGGCACTGATACAGTGCTACTGTGTGTCAGATACTGTTCCAAGTGACTTATTTAAAATATAGCACTATTAGATTGGTACTCTTTCCATCCTCAATTTATAAATGCAGAAATTAAATCACATAGATATTAAGTATCTTGCTCAAATTCACCCAGCTAATAATCAGCAGAGTCAGAATTTGAACGTAAGACTCTAGAGACAATGCACATAACCAACCACTCTGCACAGTCTCTTGTAATAAATTATACATAGTCCTTGATAGCCAGGAGCTTGATATATAAAAGCAGGACACAAATATGCTCATAAATATCTAAAATTCAGAATTTTTTCAAAGGTAGAAGTAAATGCAGTATATTGCTACAACACAGAGAAAGGCATGGGATGATCGAGGTCTTGGAAAACTTCTTGGAGGAAATGATCAATAAGAGGGGTTTGAAGGATATCAAAGAGAGGAAAAAGTATTCCAAACCAGAGGAGCTGGGCATGTGCAAAAGCTTGGCAAGGAGACACAGATGCGTGTTTCCATGAGCAGCCAGAGTTTCACTGTACTGAAGTTTCAAGAGACACTGGGATGAGTTTAGGCTTTATCTGGTGGTACCTGGGATTCATTTAACTGGGGAACTGCAGGGTCAATACCAAAGTGTGGCAGAGAAGAAAGAGCACAAGTTTTGAATCTAGAGACCTGGGTTTGAACAACGTTTATACATTTTGCTGCTCTGTTCACTGTCATCTCCAAGGACTCCCAAGTTGTGGCTACTGTCATCCAGGCCCAAGTCATTCATTCATTAATTTATTCATTCATTTATTCAATACACTTTCATTCAGTATCCACTCTATACTAAGCCCTCTTCTAAGTAATGGAGACAGAACAAGGAGCAAGAATGCAAGATTCCCACTGTCTCAGTGCTCATATTTTTAAGTGATATTAATAGCAAATTATTAATATCAAGTAAGCAAAGGTTGCTATTAATAACTGTATTGTGTGATAGCTGCCATGAATATAATAAAAACAAGGTACTGGGATGAAGCATACCAATGAATGGGAAATAATATTGTTGATAGGATAGAAAACTCCTCTCTAAGGAAGTGACATTTGAGTTGAGACCTGAAGGATGATGACACTGGGCCACCTGTACTAAGATTTGATGCAAAATGATCCTAGACAGAGGACGCAGCAGATGCAATGTCCTTAGAGAAAAGCAACGTTGGCGTTTTCAAGATATAAAAAGAAAGCCAGTGTGGCTAGCATGTCACAAAAACCTACCATGACAGGAAATGAGGCCATGGAGTTTGTACTTTATGGTGAAGCTGATGATGAATTATGCAGGGATTACAAGAAGGGGATGATGTGGTCAGATTTGCATGTTTAGATTTGGTAACCTGCTAGGTGCAGATAGGGGAGAATATTTCTAATCATCCTTGAGCATTCCCACAACATGGGAATTAGGCACTTGTACTTGGGAAATGTCCAGTAAGTCATCGTTGATTGGATTCACTCCCACAGTGGCAGCACTGAAACGTTGAGTTCAGTTTTCTCATGATGTTGAAGGTCCCTGGTCCCTAGTCACATGGAGCCTCAGGGGCAGAAGACAGAGTGGCCACGCACTGGAGAATGTAACAGTTACTCCCTTTCATTGGCACTCCAGAGGAGTGTGGCTTGCCAAAAAAATCACACCAGTTCAGTTGCAGGGGTTGTCTACTCGACTTGCTCCTTTCTCTAGAGTTGTGACTCAATTAGCACCCTTCGAAGACATTGTCCTTTGTTTTATTTTTTAGTTGTCTTGTTTCGTTTTGTTTTTATTGTTCCATGGTCATATTTAAATACAGAGAGATTTAGAACATTCTGGCCCAAACATAGCATTCAGTTAGCCAGCTTCTACTCCAACTGTTGCCCTGGGCCTTTGTTTAGAACCTGGATTTCTGTCTTGTTTCTTATATCTGATTTACAGGTTTGGATCACAATCTCTAAAGACAAAATCCCTAAGGATCAAAATCCTTGATATCTAAAACCCTGGAAATCACAATCACAGAATAGTTGCATCATGTTAGGAAGATTTATTTCCTTGTTATTGTCTTTATGCAGAGGAAAATGGATTTTAACTGAATCCCCAAACTGTAATGACCGAGTTGGAATTAGGTGTGATCAAGGCTTCTAAAAGTGAATTTCAAGGTGTTACAATAAAGTTTGTTTTTTCAGTTAAACCCGATGCATTTGGCAGAAAAGTCAGATGAGTGGATTGGCCATATGATAAGGCAATGATGAAAATTTCAGTTTAAAAATGCATTTGCCTGCATTGACATTACTTCCAGCTGATGGCATCCCAGGAGCTTTTAATGAATTAAATCTGCATTTGTCTGAAGAAGCCAGCAAAGTTACTGACTGATTGAAAATAATTATGTGCATGGTTGGATAAGAAGTCACTTAGGCAGTGATGTTGCTGTTCGATCACCACTATTATTTCTGCCAGATCTGTGATCTATACGTGAGTGTACGCAGAATGGATTTCTGTGTACTCAAAACAACATAGAAGCATGGCACAAAAGGTGGGAAAGTGTAATAGGAAATATTTATGTTGGCGTATATTGTATCAAACAAGAATTTCAGAAAAAGCAGTGCCATGTAGAAAATGAATTCTCCTCCTCTCTGAGGAGAGTCATGTTCTAAGAGGAAAAAAAAAAAAGTTATTCATCCTGATAAAAGACTTCAAATTATTAACAATTAATGAAAGTTAATGATTGTGAAAGTTGGCTAGCATTTATGAACTATCTCCATGTGATTGCCATAATCCATCCCTATAATTTTTAATAATTTTTTTTAGTTTTGTTGGTCTTTTCTTTTTAAAGTTTTTTTTTACACTACTTTAAATTGTCAACATTATTTTTACAATTTTCTATGCTATGTATTTTATCTTTGCATCAGTTTCAAAACTGGAGGTATAAATCATGTAAAACTTTTACAGTTCTACTCATTTTTTACAAATATGACTCCATAAAAGTACATTATCACAACATTGAGCATGGTGTGCACACAAAGTGTTAAAACATCCTCAATAAATGAAGAGATGTCCGCTTTGTACATCTGCATTTATAAAAGATAAAATCTCTTGAGCTCTTGGCTTTTTGGGGGATGGGTGCAGTGCTGATGCACTGATGTCCAGGGTGGTTTTTGATGGATCTCGTCAAAGTATAGGTTGTCCATCACAGTATTTCAGATGATTGCAGTGGCAAAGCTGGGTGCATCTAATTACCAACCATAGTAATATGTATTTATACATTTCTCTTTTTGACCTATTTCTTCATGAATATGGTTCGTCTACTTGCAATTGTTATACCTTTGTGACTGTCATTAGCATACTGAGTGTTTATGCTCACAAAAATATATATTACTATTGCCTATTTTATTATGTAAAGTGGCCTTTGAAGGGTTCTGTTGTGTTTTTGTATTTCTAAAATCAATACCCATTTAAAAATGTAAATAAATATCTTTTAAAGGAATTTGGAATTATTTTTTACAGACTTATATTTTTGGGATTTTAGACTTTAGGGAGTTTGATTTTTGGGATGTCAATATTTGAGATTATGTCACTTGGCATTGTGTCTCTCAGGATCATGATCAACTCCCCTGATTTATTCATGGGATTTCTATCTTGTTCACTTTTATCTTGCCCCTGTTTCCAAATTCTCATCACAGGTACAGATATCTGATATAAAGGATGTGCAGTAAGTGCCAAGCAAAGGGGCTACACAGCTGATGTCATTCATTCCAGAAGGGATATCAGAATTAGTATAGAGAATATAGTTAAAATGTATAATCACTGGCTCAGTCATCCATTCATTCTACCAGGTACTATACCAGGTACTGGAAAAACAGTGAAAAATATACAGAGGTGATTCTTGGCCTCATGGAGCTTTGGGTCTACTGGCTGGAAGTGGTAGTGAGAGAGAAACTAAGTAAAGTACAGTAGGAAGGAATCAAATCAGGTCAGGCAGAGGAAGAAGAGTGACTCCAAAGTGAAAGACGTAAATTAATGACATCAAAGGGGGCAGCTTGGTATGAAGAACAGACAGAGGGGTTGTGTGCAGAAGTGCCCCAAGGCACTAGTAGACAGGAACGTGTCTCATTTTGTAGCTACTCTGATGGGGAACTCAGTTGAGAAACAGCCAGTAGAAGCTTGGAGCAAGTCCAGACACTCATCTTAGAAATTTTTCCTGTACTCCCAATCCTCCTGCCACTAAAGTCCCTGCTGGCTTTCTTTGAGCCTCCCCTCCCCACCTTAACCTGGGATCTGGCCTCCAGTGTCCAACTCCTATATTTTCTTCCTTTTCCTGATGACAGAGTTTGCCGAGTCCCAGATTTTGAAGCAGGACTCTTCATGGTCTCCGGCCTGGGTCATCTCTGAGTCCTCCCCATTTCCTCCTCGCAGGTCACATTGACGGCCATGGTGTTGGTTGCTACCTATGGACCATGCTACATTCCACAGCTCACTAATTTTGCCTCCTGACTGGGCTTTATCTCATCTCCTCTGCTTTCTCTCTCCCCAGGTGCTTGCCTCCCTCCCTCCTGGGTGTTTATGGTCCACACTCATGGACCTTCCTTCTACCCCAGACCACTAGTGCTAACTCCAAACATGACCTAGGTTTCACTTTCCCATTGCACTGATGACTACAGCTGCATTAATTGGTGTCCTGTTCCTTTGACTTAGAAGAAAAACAGTCCTTCTAAATTGTTTCTTTTAATATTCTGTAGATCATCTTGCATTTCTTGCCTGAATCTGCAGCGTAGAAGTCTTCAAGACAATGAGTTCTTAAAGTTTGGCTGCTTGTTCTCTACTCATCCAGAAAAATAATATCAACTAAAAGAAACAAAAATAAAAGCAAAACAAAAAACAAAACACTTGGTATCTGTATCCTACTCCCAAAAGTGACTGATGAATGTAAAGAGATTCTCAGAGAATTAATTCATGTTGAAGTGGGTCTCTCAGTTAATACTGATAATAACTGTTTAGTGAGCATAATTCCCACTTTGCCTTATCAAAGAAATTGCAGGCAGCTGGATTAGATCGCTAGGTGGTGGAGGGGTTCTATGTGCAGAAACTAGCCTATTTGCTCCAATAATGCTTCATGATCCCTATAGAGAGCTCATAAGAGGCAATGATGTAGCAGCAGCATACTTTCTTTCGGCTGAATAAAACTGAAATCTGAAAGATGAATATTGGCCCCTGGGCCATGCATCTTTGGAAGATACTTCCTTTAAAGAGTGAAGAAATCATTCAAAAATGTAAACCGAGCTCTGGTTTCCCAAGCATTTACATAAATCAATATATACCAAATGGCATGCTGTTCTATGAAAAAGAGATATGTTTTGTTTCTGGAATATACAGTGCCAGATGATATGTATAAGCATGGCTTTACATACCACTTTTTCACTTACTCATTCAAGAGATGGAAATATTTATATTCAACAAAGAAAAAAATATGATAGTTCCAATGCAAGAGATAGCTACGTATGAAAATAAAAAATGATAGTTGAGGGAATTATTTGCATTATTTGGCCTAGGAACAAAAACTCATATCTGCACTTGAAGCATCCATATAACTGAGAAGTGCTCTATTGCTGATATCATGCCAACCATGACCTATTCATTTCCTTTCTTAAATACCTCTCTACCCTATCATCCCCTTATTTGAAACTCCCACTTTCAATTCCTGAGCTCAGATATTCACAACTCTTCCTTATACCAGAGAGAATAAACGTACTAATTTAACAGATGAGTAAAAATTTTCCTCAGATTGTAGAGATTATAGGGGTCACTATTGATATAAGACTGACATCATGCTATTTTACCAAAATAAGAATCTCTTAAAAGCACATCATTCACAATCACCAGCATTTTGAAAAACAAATGATAATGTTGATGCTGAAAAAAATTTGTAAATGACAATTTCAAAATGTAATCTTTTCTTTTTTATTTTATATTCATATACAATAGCTGTCCATATTTGAGGGATAATGTGACATTTAGATATCTGTAATGTGTAATTATCACATCAGGGTCAAAATGTGTTCTTCTCAATTGACTACATTAAATTTGATTAACTAAAATGAATTCTGCATTGTCTTTACTGTTCTCATTTTGCCAGAAATCTGTGAAAATTTCCTCATGTAACAGCAGAGCCAAGCAAAGCCTTAGATTCACATATAGTCTTCTAACTGGTCTTACAAACTGCATTTTTTCTCACCCTGAATCTTTCTTACTACTTCAGCCAAAATGATCTTCTCAAATATGCAAAGTACTCACTTGCTTAAAACCTGCTGAAGCTCCCATTATCCTCAGGATAAAGCTGACACACTTTCCTAAGACAAACTGTCTGCATTCTGGGGTTGTGCCCTCTGCTGGTTTCACTTTAAGTCTTTTCAAGCTTGCACTTTGAGTGGGCTAGCCCCCTCAACAGGCATGCTTTGTCACTTCCTCTTACTTTTACAAATACTATTTCCTCTGTCTGTTCTCATATAAAAACCACAGAAAGAGCTTGTTTAAGAATGAGGCTCAGAAGAGGGAAGCAAAGCTGACAGAGCTGAAGATGGAGAGAGAGGAAGAGAGAGAGAATTATATCATTTGATGCCATATATCTAGCCACACCTGAAGTTAACTGTATTTGGTTCCCACATGTTATTTTTTTCCCCTTAATTTAGCTTTCATGTCTCAAATCTAGTGTAACTTTCTCTTTGCACTGATTTCCATGCTACATTTTCACTCATTCATTCAACAAATGCTTATTGAGTCTCTATTATGTGCCAGGGAGTGTTGCAGGATAGAGCAGCAAATAGAAGAGGGAGACCCCTGCCCTTAGGGAGCTTACATCCCTATTAAAAAACCAACATCATTTTGAAGACCTAGAAAAAATAATTCTACACTTTGTATGGAACCAGACAAGATCCTATAGAGAAAAAGCAACCGTAAGCAAAAAGAACAAATTGGGAGGCATCAGTTTACCAGACTTCAAGATATACTACTAGGCTATAGTAACCAAAACAGCATGATACTGACACAAGAACAGAGACATTGACCAATGGAACAGAACTGAGAACCCAGATATAAAACTATCCTCATATAGCCATCTGATCTTTGACAAAGCAGACAAAAACATACACTGGGGAAAAGAATCCTCATTCAATAAATGGTGCTGGTAAAATTGGATAGCCACATGCAGAAGACTGAAACAGGATCCGCACCTCTCACCTTTCAATCAACTCACAATGGATAACAGACTCAAATCTAAGGCATGAAACTATAAGAATTCTAGAAGAAAATGTTGGAAAAACTCTTATAGGCATTGGCCTAGGCAAAGAATTTGTGAAGAAGACACCCAAAGGCAATCACAGCAATAACAAAAATCAATAAATGGGACCTGATCAAATTAAAAAGCTTCTTCATAGCCAAGGACACTATCATTAGAGCAACTAGACAACCTATAGAATGAGAGAAAATATTCACATTCCACATATCCAATAAAGGGCTGATAACTAGAAGCTATATAGAACTCAGGAAAATTACCAAGGAAAAATCAAACAACCATATTAAAAAGTGGGCAAGGACATGAACAGAAACTTTTCAAAAGGAAACAGATTAATGGCCAACAAACATATGAAAAAATGCTCGACATCTCTACTTATCAGGGAAATGCAAATCAAAACCAAATGAGATATCGCTTAACTCCAATGAGAATGGCTTTTATCAAAAAATCCCAAAACAACAAATGTTGGCATGGATGCGGAAAGATAGGTACACTCATACACTTCTGGTGGAACTGCAAATTAGTGCAACCTCTTTGCAAAGTAATATGGAGATACCTCAAAGAGCTAAAAGTGGAACTGTCATTTGATGTAGCAATCCCATTACTGGGCATCTACCCAAAGGAAAAAAAGACACTCTATAAAAAAGACATCTGCACTTGAATGTTTATAGTGGCACAATTCACAATTGCAAAAATGTGGAAAGAACCCAAGTGCCCATCAATACATGAGTGGATTAATAAAATGCGGTATATGTATACCATGGAGTACTACTCAGCCACAAAAACAATGGTGAACTAGCACCTCTTGTATTATCCTGGATGGAGCTGAAGCCCATTCCACTAAGTAAAGTATCATAATAATGGAAAAACAACAACACAAGTAGAGTGTGCAAGCCCGCTATTCCTTGCCACTCATCACACAGAGCATTGCAAATCTCCATGAGCGCAGAATTCTGGCAGATTTACATTGCGTGGGAGTTCAATGAGACTCAAAGTCAATACAAGGTAAGTGTGTGCATCTTTGACTGAGTAAGTAGAGGTGCTGACAGATCAGACAGACCATGCTTTCTTTTTGAACCAGAACTTACTTCAAACACTGAAATATGAAAGTATCATTCAAAGAAACACAAAAGACCAAGGAACCCTATTATATCCTCTCCTACTCCTGTTTTCTCCTATTATTAGCCAACTTATTCTGAGAATGATAGCATAGAAGGAAAGAGAACGTGCAGCCATAGTTCCTTTACCTTTCATTTCTTCCTTCTTCATTAGTAAGCCAAAGGCACAAAGTGTGGGTTGAACACACCCAAATAAAGAACTGAAAGAAAAACAGTTGAGTTAATTTTGTGCATTATTTTCACTATTGTGGCCAGAATAAAATCCGTATGTGCATAGAAGTTATAAAATAGGAATTGTGCAATTCAGCAATTCTGAAAACAAAATGCCCTTATAATCACATTTAAAACTGGCATTGCACAATAGGAAGATAAATGGGAAAATTCGTGCTAATAATTTAAAATTTTAATTTTTCTTTACTGAGAATGACATTAAATAGAAAATAAAAAAACATCATGACAGTTAAGAGCAGGAGACCACAGAAGAAAAGAAAAAGTTTTAATTTTTGTACTTTTAGAGCCAGGTTTTTTCTGCATCTTGGACAATGGAGCCCAAATTTTCATTTTTCACTGGGTCCCACAAATTATGTAGTTGACCCTGCTGTCGTTGCTGTTGTCATTATTATTACTTCATTCTAAGAATGAATCTAGGCATGCCTAAATGCCACTGACTTCGGGAAGGCAGCCCTGATTGCCTGGTCAAAATCAACATCTCTCTCTCTCTCTCTCTCTCTCTCTCTCCCTCCCCACCCCTCCACTCCCTCCCCCCCTTAATCCTGTAGCACTTTTATTAGATAGCTATCTATTTTAGCACAAACCTCAGCATGACGTGTGCATAAACCTCTCTCACCAACCAGACTGTGACCTCCTTGGGGTTGGAAATGTGAGGGCCGGAGTTCTCCACCAGGCTGTCAGCCCATACCAGTGTCCAGTTACTGCTTTCTGAGTGGAATCCTTGCACTCTCTGGGAACTGCTTGTCCAGATGTGAATTTCTCTTCAGGGGCTCACCTGGGTGCTACTCTTTGATCGAATTCAACTTAATGCCCCGGAAGCACAATGACATCACTTTTCTTACAGTTTTCTTCCACATTTTGATATGAGTCTTTGATCTCAGGCAGGCAGGATGAGATGCAGGCTGTGTTGGCCGCTCTGCGGGTGGATCTCTGCTCCCAGGGGCAGTGATCGGACTGGCTTCCCCTCTAGACCCCGCTGCTCCCCTTTGGTTCCTCTCTTCCTCTGAGTCAAGTCTTCAGTTTGGGGAGTGACCTAGAGGGCAACAGAGGGCTCTTTTTTTCTCTCTTAGCAGAAAAGCAGAAGCTGTATATTTAGAATACACTGTCTAGCCTTGGGGCTAGAACTCTAAATTGCTTCCTGCTGGAGGGGTCCTTGGAGTTGGGAGAGACCTGCACGTATGCAGAGCTGATGACACTGCCAAATGATACTGCCTGTTGCCCTTGAAGTAAACTCCAGACTCCTCATTGTGGCCTTAAGCACAACACGGTTTAGTCCCAACCTCAGTCCCCCCTGCTTACACCTAGCCCACGCTCCCGTGGCTGTGAACATCTGAAACTCCCTAGGCACATTCTGTTGGTAGACACCTGCCTTGCTTGCAGTCCCCCATGCTCTGGGCGACCTGATTTCCCTCAATCACTCCCCATACAACCCCCAACACAGCCTATCCACCACCCCCTTGGTGAATTCCTTCTTTAAGGTCATCTTAAACATAAAATATGGTTATTCATTTGGGAATACAAAAGAATATCTTTCTCAAACCTGTATTAGAGAAAAAAAAATGTTAGGATAAATATGATATCATATCAAGGCAGAAATCTAAACAAAGATGTCATAGATTTGAACATAGAAAAAAATTAAATTTGCATATTAAAGCATTGCATACACAATTAAAAAGCTGACATTAACCTATCATTTTCTTAGATTTAGGATATGACAAATGGCCTCAGTTTATAAAGTCCTTGACAACTCATTAAGAAAAACATCCCCACAGAAACAATATGAAAGACTAATTCATGAAAGAAGATACGCAATAAATATTTTAAAAGATTATATTATAAAATGTTTTTCTCAGAAGCTATAAAAATTGCAATTGATTTTTATTGATACATAATATTTTTATCAATGCATATTTATGAGATACATGTGATATTTTGATACATGCACAGAATGTGTAATGATCAAATCTGAGTAATGAGGTATCTATTACCTTGAACATTTATTATTTCTTTGTATTTGAAACATTTCCAATCTTCTATTCTAGCTACTTTGAAATAAACAATCTATTGTGTTAACTATAGTTACCTTATTCTGCTATCAAACACTAGGATCACTTGCTATTTTTCTAGTATAAGTTTGGTAAAATTTTTAAATAATATTATTTGTGGTTCATTAGACTATTGCTCAGCAAATATTTATGCTCTGGCCACTCCACTGATTTGGGGTTTCCCATGTCATTAGCTTTGGCCTCATGGTGGGAAAATTATAATCCTCCATCGCTTGTGTTGGGGCTAAGACACATGACTTACTTTAATCAATGATGTGTTAACAAATATTATTTGAGCAATGGCATAACAGGTGTTCATTTGGTAAGAAGTTCACTTTTGCATACCTGCCTTTTATTATGAGAAGAACATACTTTAGGTATCTGCTTGTTCGGAGAGGAAAAGAGACAAATGAAACAGACCCATAATTTGGAGCCAACCCAGCCTAGATCAGCTAAACTCCAGCCAGCACGTGGACAAGTGAACAAGAAATTAATTTTATTATTGTAAGCTGTGCCTTGAGTTCAGGAGGATTTGTTACACAGGATGATCGTAGCAAGCACTAACTGAAAAAAATATTTGATTTGATGAAAATGTCAAGAACTAATTTTGGCCATTGCAGTAGGACAATTGAGAAATGTAAAGGAAGGGAAGAAAAGGGGGTAGAGGAGAGAGGAAGTGATAAAGAAAGGAAAATCATGGTGAATTGCTTTTTTTTTTTTTTAACTGAATTTCTGTCTAAGGTAACTGGAATTAGGATATATAATGGAAACAAATCCCAAAATCTAATAATGAGGCCACAGGATAAAGCAGAACCTAGAGCCTTCTTGTTATATATGATTATAAAACTGGTGAGGCTAAAGATGATAACTTGCACCCAGACAGCATTTTTCAAAATGATGAAGTTCCTCATGTGGTTGTCAAAATGTAACTCATTCCAGTTTTAAAGACGAGGAAAATGACACTCAGAAAATTTACTGTTCCCTGGAGGTCGCAGGCAGTCCTGAGATTTGCATGAGGGTCTTCTGACCCCTGAGGGGTTTCTGCTATATTATACCTGTGTCCAATTATCGCTGGATGGCTTAACTTTCTCCGCATGTTTCATGAAGACAATTTCCTGAGAGAGTCTAACATGTGCTCCCTCCTAAATAGGAGACATGGGTCTCGCTAATGATCATATCTATACTAATTATGAGCAATGATGGTTTGGAAGGCCTAACTTTACACTCTTCTCAGATCTTGTCAATTCCCATGATGGGGCACTGCCCAGAATGCTCCTCATGAAAGGATAATAATTGCTCGTTATTCAAAGGATTCAATTAGGAGCCTTGCATCAAAGGGTCTTAAGTACATGCTGTGCTCCTTCAAAGTTAGCGATGATATTTACAGAGAGAGTCAGAGACAAGGGCAGCATTTGGAGATTAAATGTGTGATACACTGTATCAGGGAGGATGCTGCCCACGTGGAGAAAATCCAGTGAACTGAGTTTATCCATTGAAAGTTGCAAATAGAAAAGACCAGTTTGGGTTCTGATCTCTCCACTACAACAGTTTGCCTTCCAGTGTACACACAGTAAGAAGATGACATACTCAATTGGAGGAACTTGAGGAGAGATTAGAAAAGGCACTTGTCACAATGATGTGGACCAGGTTTAAGGAGGCAACAAGGGATAGCTCAGTTCCTGGTGCCGGCATCATCACCACAGATGGAATGGGACAAGGGGAGGAAATGGTACCAGTACCCAAAGGGACAGTGGCCTGGGAAGGACCTCCCGTCAAGAGCTGGGGCTTTGGGAATGACTCAATCAACTAGAGCAACCTAGCCACAATGAAGCCAGAAAAATAAAGCTTCAAACTTCACTCTTTTTGTGGTTTTATTGTCTTACTATTACTGCACACTCCTCTCCCCCTACCCCCACAAAAATGCCTAAATGCAACCCAAAGCTCAGAGGCATGGTTGGCCATTGAGATGGACCATTCTGAGCAGCCTCTCAGGGCACAGAGCAAGTGGAAAGCGGCAGAGCTGCATCTGCTGCTCAGCCCAGCCCCGTTGTAATCCTGGGCTTTCCTCTGCAATACGTGGGCAGATAAAGTAGAGAGATATGCTGCATGTACAAGACAAAGGAATGGGATTGTCCGGGATTTAAAAACATGTTATATGAAGAACAGAGAAGGAAATACAAGTTTTTAACCTCGAGGAGAAAAAAAAGATGAAATAGACATGGAGAATGAATTTCATTTAGTTATTTTGAAATTAGAGGCCAACAGTGAACATGTGCAGGGCCCTACCCTATTTCAGGTATGCAGGTTTGCAGTGGGGCCTGCAAGACTCAAGAATGAGCCACTGCCTTGGACTTTTGGATCCATTAACTTGAAAGAGAAATTAAACAATTGCCAAACAGGCTAGGAGAATGGCCTTGGAGAAATGGGTGGAAACTCTAAGGACAACAGACTTAGCCTCACGCTTTCTGGCAGGACAGGGCCATGAGAGTTAGCTGCCTCACGAGAACTTTGAAATAGAGGAAATAAATTGCTTTTCTGAGAGTTAAAGTTAAATCTATACTTAGTGGATGTGACTTTTGGTCTGTGGTCTGTGAGAGAAACCCAGATTGAAAACGTTAAGTCAGAAAAGGCCAGGGACAAAAACACTGTCCACATACCACAGCTCATGAGTCTTGTAGGAAACTCAGTATGTTACACGTCATGTCATTTTAATCTTCGCAACAACCCTGCACATCCAGATTCATCATTACTATTTTACATGCACAGTGCTTGGATCCCTTAGAGGCTAAATCACTTGCCCAAACTCTCACAGCAGGTTAAGGGGCAGAGAAGTAAGTTAAATGCAGGTCTCTGAATTCAAAGCACTGCTCAGGGAAATAGAGCCAGAAGGCAACTGTGATTTAATAAAAAAATAACACAGTGAGAATGATTTTACTATAAAGATGATAGTCTGACCTGTTCCTTTGCTTCATTTTCTACACACATTGTAGAGAATTTTCCAGAAGACAGAAATGGGAATTCATGGTGTCACAGGTTGAATAGCAGTTGAGAAGAGATTCTACCACCTGGAACCATGGAATAGGGCTATATTTGGAATACAGGTCTTCGCAGATGTCGTTGAGGTAAGGATTTTGAGCTGAAATCATCCTGGATCAGGGTAGGCCCTAAATCCAATGACAGGTGTCCTTATTGGAGACAGAAAAGGAGATGGTAGACAAAAAGACACAGAGAAGGTCACGTGAAGATGCAATGATGCTGTCTTAAGCCAAGGGCCATCAGGGCCACCAAAAGCCAGAAGAAGCAAGGAAAGACTTTTCCCCAGAGCCATCACAGAGAATATGGCCTTGCCAACATCTTGATTTCAGACATCTAGCTTCCAGAACAATGAGAGAAAAGAATTTCTGCTGCTATAAGCCACCAAGTTTGTGGAGAGTTATTATGGCAACCCTAGAAAACTAATACAAGAACTTTTGAGGCACTAAATATGTGTTCATCCCCATGGAGGACAGAGGAAGGGAGTATTCCCCATCTTACTCTTCAAGCTCATTTCTCTGCTTAACTGAGATTCCATGTCTCCCAAGGGACCCTTGGATTACTATTATAGAACCCGACACCTAGTAAGTATTCAATAAATATGTACAGAATGAATAAATATATGATAAACTCTTTGCCATTAGTAACTCTAACGATTTAGCTGCTAGTTAATTGAGCACCTAATACTTCCTAAGCACAGTTTGAGGAGCACCACATACATTTTCTTTAAACTTGACAAGAACAGTGCAAGGAAAGGATTAGTATTCCCCTCTTGCTTCTGAGAAGACCAAAACTCACAGAAGAAAAGTGAGCTGCTGACTTCTATTTAACAACAGGTGGGACACAAAACAAGTTTGTCTTATTCCAAAGCCTACATTCTCACCTCTATGTTGCAGCAGGTCCCATGTTACCTTGGAAAGAAATTGTCCTAAGCAGAAAGGTTGTTTTGGTTGGCTTGGGGCATGGCAAAGTTAAAAGGCAAATCCTGAAAAGTTTGGATTTCAGCAAGGAAATGCCTTGGCAAAAACCACCTTGATCCCCAGGCAATCTTCTGACATTACTATCACCTTCTTTTCAAATTATAATAAGGTACTTGGGCAGTCAGAGCCAGGCTAGCAGGAGAGTTGGCTGTCTCAGCAAAAAGTGGGGTCCATGCTCCTGGAAGGGGTGAGTACTAGATAATACCTGAACAGCTGATACCCAGAGTGCTGAGATTTTTGGATTCTATGAGACCACCTCAGGTGGCTGATTAAAGGAACAACGGATAGAGTCAGGGTAAAAAGGCTCTCAACTATAGGAGAAAATAAATATTAAATAAGTTAGCTTATAAAATGGCCCCACATACTGCGTAGAAGAGAGTAAATGTTCAATATTAGCTGCTTTAATTATCGATTTTTCAAAAGCTTTTTAAGAAAGTTTAGTAAAATAAAAATCCATCTTATGTTTGAAAACATTTGAACAACACTATCATCTAAACTTACGAAAGTTGCATAAATCCTCTGAGCTAGATTTGTGAGAATTAAATGAGATGATGTTTGAAAATTCCTAACACTGCTTCTGACACATCAAACACGCAATAAAGGATAGCCATTTTCTTATTTTAGGAGATGAGATGTATAATATCTAGGGGAAAAAAAAGCCCGAAAGAGAAAGAATTTTTCTTTTTAAAATCCATATTTGAAGAATATTTATGTCAAGGAAACAATGCTCAAGATAGAATACAGTAGGATGCAGAAATGTAGATATCTGTGTCAATTGTGCAATGCCATTTTTGAAAAAAAATATTTGAAGCCAACATTTAATAATGTAAATTTTTTATGTTCAGGAATATCTGTTTACAGCTGCATGGTCAGATCTACAGATGGATTCATATATAACAAATGTGTGTGTTTACATGCAGATGTTCATTAAATTCAAGGGTATTTATTAATTTCCTTTATTGTCTGCAGAGTAATTCACTTTAAAATACTTCTGTATAAATGATATGGTATTCATGGTTAAAATTTATTAATAATATTTGTGGGTGAAATTTAATTTAATTCCAGGCCATTATTTAGCATTTAAATCATCATTCTCAAGAATTATTCCATCTGGGGTGGTTACATGACACTCATAATATTGTTGCTAAAATCCACACCAGAGGATGTGTTAATTAACATAAAGTTTGGTAGAAATTTATGGTATTGGTGAATGGAGTAATGTTCAAAGTAATTAGAAATACTGTATGGGATCTATCATGCTTGCATTTAGCTGCCTAATGTTATCTATGCAGCGTTCGAAGTCCAGGTTTGCCTTGGTTCTAAATCTGCACGTCTTGCAACCTATTCATAAAACCAACAGACCTTGCGTCCAAAGCTCTCTGTGCCCACTGTTCATGATAATTGTTAGTCTGAGGACTGTAGGAAGGTGGTAGTGGGAGGAAGAGTTCCCCGAATGACAGAAAAAGTAGTGAGATTGTATTTTTGTACCTGTGTACAATTACTTGCTATATATTTGGCAAAAATTTGTAGAACCCTTGATTTATTGTAACAAAACACTTGGCAGTGAAGTTGAAGGGGATATAACCTACGGACTCATCTAAGCTGTCAGAGTCTCAGAGAAGACCTCCACTAGTAGCATGTACCCACCAGGCATATGCTAATTAGCATAATTCCACAAATTCTAGAAATACAGATAATGTTGTTTCTCAAGTATTATAGTGTACCATAAATTAACCATTTATCATGTACTTGCCTACATTTCCAGACTCATGGGTCACCCTGTGTGTATGTATGTGTGTATATATATACACACACACATATATATATGTATATACACACATACATGCATGATTTTACATAAATGCATAGGAACTGAAAAGAAAAATACAGACATGTTTACAGTTCACAGAAATTACCTCTAGATAATTTTTATTTTCTTCTTGATCCTTTTTAAAATTTTCTAAGTTTCCTTCAATAAATTAAGCAAAAAATTTATAATAAAAATGTAATAAATGCTATAAAAATCTGCATTCACACTTCACAGTAGCAGATTTGTGCAAAGGAAACAGATGGCTGTTAGCCCTGTAACATTCTGTCTTCTAAAATTAGAGCCAGAGACTCCAGTGTGATCCATTGCACAAAATGGATTCCAGATTTAAAAATGCAAATAGACGTAACTGCAAAGCATTGACCTAATCTGTAGGAGTGAGGGTGGATACCGTCAGCCCAACCATTTATTCAACAATACGTACTGAATGCAGACACTGTGCTCAAGCTATGTACAGGGAGGTTTAGAAATGAAACATTCCTGGTCTCACGGAGCTTTCAGTGGAGTTGACAACCTCAGCTGTAATTATGGGTACAAGCTGGTATCTCTTTCTAGATAAAAGTTCCACGAAGGCAGAGATCCATCTGCTTTGTTCACAAGTAATCTTCTAGATCTTTCCCCACTCGTGTCGTATAATAGGTGCAAAATAAATATTAGTCAAATTGCAATGGAAAGGATTTGCTAATGAAATTCAAACCAATGGAAATCAGTTCAACAAAATTTTTTGGTGCCTGATGCCCAGAATTTGAGTAAGTTCCAAAATAAGAGCAGCACATGGACCCTGAGCCCCTAAGGCTCATGCCCTCACTGGAAACTCTGGTCACAGTGTGATATAAGCAATGGCAGAGTTCTATACAAAGTATGCAATTAGCTAAGTGGAGAAAAAGGTTACTTCTTGCAAAGGTAAGAGGTCACAAAAGGCATTCCTCAAGTCATTCCAGAGCTGGGTAATTAAAGGATAGGAGTCAGATGGGTAAAAAGAGGAGAAAGGACATCCTAAGCAAGGAGAAGCAGCATGTGCAATTGCATTGAGGGTTAAAGCAAAGTGGTATATTTCAATAATTGGCCATTGGGACTGGTGAAATAAGTGAAGAGTTTGGAAAATGCAGCATGGAGCGAGACTGGTTGTACTGGAGGGGATGAGTAGCCATGAAGTGTTTGTAAGAAGTGAAGGGACATAACGAAATACATTTTCAATAAAGCTTCCAGGGAGCTGCCTGTAGGATGTCCTCTGTGGGGAATGGTGAATGGCAAGCAGG
The DNA here is from genome assembly GCA_004363605.1 of Indri indri. NCBI lineage: Eukaryota > Metazoa > Chordata > Mammalia > Primates > Indriidae > Indri > Indri indri. The sequence goes on from RJWJ010019056.1 coordinate 23,039, forward strand.
GTGCTGAGACAGTTGGAGCAGGAGCTGGCAAGACAAGGTCTTGAGTGCGTAGAATTAAGGGCTATTTATAAAGTCATTTTGACATAATTTGGTGGCATCATCCACTCATTCAGCAAATATGTTTTGAGTTAAAGAAAAACTCAAAATATGTTAAGTTCAATAGTCATGTCAGGTTATTGGAGAAAATACTTGGAAAATGTTCTGTCAAAGTGATGTTTTTGGACCACACTTTGTGAAGTTTTTTTTTTTTATTATGATGTTGAATCATATCTAGTCTTGTTGAATAATAATGATAGTGTCAATTATATCCTGTAAGCTTTGTAACCATGAAACTCACTTGGTCATTGCAAAACCCCAACTGATAAAAATAAATCATAATTGTGCCCATTTTAAAAATAGCAAGAGGAAAATGATGCTCAAAGTAAAAAATTTGTATAATGTCAAATCTTAAGTAAATGATGGTGTGTGTGAGAGAATGTGTGTGTATGTGTATGCATATGTAGGTTTTTCAAACCCTATGTCTAAGATTATTCCACCAGGCTAAACTATAAAAAAAGGAAAAAAAAAAAAAAGGAAAAACTTGTTAAGCTTGTAGCTATAAGAGAATTATAGCCTAAACTGATCATTATTAGACCTCTGATAGCAAAGCAAAGAGTTCAAAGAGTTCAAAATTCTCATAAATCATAACTTTTGCTCCAGTCAATTGTATCTGAAAAAAACCTTATCTTTTAAAGTGCAAAGATGATGTAAGGCAGCGATCCCCAACCTTTTTGACATCAGAGACCAGTTTCATGAGAGACAACTTTTCCATAGACGGGGGTGGAGGGATGGTTTGTCTATGATTCAAGATCATTACATTTATTGTGTAGTCAAACTTCTCTGTTAATGATAATCTGTATTTGCAGCCACTCCCCAGCGCTAGCATCACCGCCTTCAGATCATCAGGCATTAGATTCTCATAAGGGGTGCACGACCTAGATCCCCCGCATGAGCAGTTTACAGTAGGGTTAGTGCTCCTATGAGAATCTAATGCCAGCTGATCTGACAAGAGGCAGAGCTTATGCAGTGATGTGAACAATGGGGAGTGGCTGTAAACACAGGTGAAGCTTTGCTCTCTCACCTCCTGCTGTGCAGCTTGGTTCCTAACAGGTCATAGACTGGTAAGACCGCTATCGGTCAGTGGCCCGAGGGTTGGGGACCGTAGATGTAAGGCATAGAGGAAGTTATCATTCTTTGACATGGGCTCAGTTAACCAGAATCCCTTCTGCTCATGAATTCAACTTTATGAAGTTGACATGATCAATTATTATTTCAGAATAGGAGTAGTGAGTTGAAATAGTATAGTTTTAAGCTAACAAAAATTTTAAAATAAAAAAAAATTATTTTTCCTTGTTCTTGAGAATACCATTCCTTTGGGATACGTCTTCAAAAGCAAAATCTTAGGTTCTAGCTGATGGCTCAAAAGACAGCAAACAAAGAGAACACTAAAGATAAAATGATTCAAATACTTACTGATTTTTCTCTGATTTAAATACCAGTGGACAAATTTGAAAATGAAAACATATCCCTTACATCGTAAGTACATTTTTCCATTGATTGCACCTTCAAATTTCAATGGCTTATGCCTTCATAAACGCTCCCTCCCCTAATCTACCTCTTTCATTCAGCAGCCATGAGCATATCTTGAAACAAGTACAAGGTTATTTCTCCACTGATTAAAGCTCTCCAATGGTTCCCATTTCATTTTGAATTGGATTCAAAGTCCTTGCTCTGGCCCACGAAGCTCTGATTACTTTCTCTGCTTACTTCTGAAACTTCTCCCCTCTCTAGACTTCTGTTTCCTTCTGTGCCTCCCTTCTGCCATCCCGTTTCTGATTCTTTCCTGAACACTCCATATTCTTTTTGCACATTTGTACTTGTACAACCAGTGTTCCAGAGTTCTAGTAGCTGGATTTGACAGAACTTTCTACAAACTTTCTGGATATAAGAAAGAAGTGGAAAGTAGCATTGACTGTAGCACAATTGTTTTAGTGTTTTTTTTTTCACTTAGCTAAGTAAATTAACTTTATTCTGAAAAGCTGGGAGCGATGGTGAAAGATCACGACTGTTGAGGGAGCAATTGTAATTATATCATAATAATGACAGAGTCTATTTTAATTATGATTTGCTCATCCACATCAGACTGAAGAGCTGAGAAGCTGGCCTAAGGGAACAGTGAGGCATGAGCAATGTGAGCCACCCTATACAATTCAGGAACAGACAGCACAGCCCTAGGGGAAAGAAGTCTTAAATTCAGGTCGTCAACCAGTCAGCTAAATGCACCCAACTGGATGTAAGGCCAGGGGCAGACACACGACCTATTCATTAGAGAACACAGAAGGACACGTCCAAGACCCAAAGCTAGGCAATTGTAAATTGTTCACAGACATGCGAGGTACATGAAGCCAAGCACAGATTCCGACAGAGGACCAAGTAGCCAAAAAGCATTATGACAAGCAGGGGATTCAAAGGAAGAGGCCAAAGGAACCAAAGGTAAATATAAAGCTGCAGAAGTTTGCATTGAGCATAGCAAGCAAGTGGCTGCATAAGGGGAACATAAACAACTTCCAGAAATCAATAAGGTAAAGATGAATAGCCCAATAGAAAATTGAACATGAAATGTTCAGAAGAAGGAATACAAAAGATCAATAAATGTATAAAAAGCTGTTCTAGCTCAGTCAAATGCAAATTAAAACAACAATAAGATACTATTCCTCATCCACTGATTTGGCAAAAATGGAAAGATTAATAACAGCCATTTTAGCAAGAGAATTGGGGAACAACGATTCTCTTACAGTCTGGTGGGAAAGTACATTTGCAGAGCCCATTGGGAGGGTAAATTGGCATTATTTATGATTCTAGTATTTATCCTGAAGAAACATTTTCAGCAGGACCTAGAGAATCAGACATATAGATGCTCACTGTGGCATTGCTTGGAAGCAAAAATTAGAAAATTAATGCCTACTAATACTGGAATAACTAATAGTCTTGGACACTGCATAGAACATTGAGTGGCCTCTAAAATAACAAGGTAGATCTATATCAACACATAAAATTCTCTGAGACATATTGTTAATTGAGAAAAACAATATGACTCCAATTGGTAACAAACAAAAATCATAGTCAAAAAACCCTACAGGCAAAACAACACTATGTGCACAAAGGCTTTTAAAACCAGGCTAAAAAGATAAGAGGCTCTGCACCCAGCAGGTCGCCAGTAATTACCTGTGGAGAGAGTAAGGGCCTGAGGCCAGGAGTTATGAAGGATCTCATTTGTTGTGCAGTGTTTAAGTGAAATTCAAACTGGACTGGACATGTTGCAAAAGACTAAAAATTTGCATAATTTAAAGAAGAAACGAATAAATGTACTGTAATGACAAGGATACACGCTCCTGCTTCCAGTTCTTAAGGACATCATTAGATATTTCTAACAGTCACTTGTATTAACATTAAATTTATTTATTTTTAAAAACATTAATCTTAGAAAATGCAGTTATAGAAATGAAAAAGAATAAGGGAACAATCCAACATAACATTTTCACATAACCTGTGATTATGAACACGGGATATGAAGTAACATTTTCCAGAAAATTTAAAAAAGAAAAAAAAAAATAACAGCAGCCATCTGGCTAGTCCAAGCTGCGATATCTTCCATGCGTAAATTATTTGTAATGAGAACAGCAAACCCTTTATCTCTTTATGCAAGATGTCAGTTGCTTTAAAAAATAAGTAAGTAGCAGAACTTAGATGTAGGAACCTCAATGTTAAGACTTAAAATTTACTTGGTTCATATTGACAATTTCATAGATGAATAAATAGCACTCCAGATATAGTACATAAATAGTACTCCAGAGTACTAGGTAAGGAATTTGGGGTTGCAGGCAACAGTAATCAACTCTGGTTAAGTAAAGCAGAAAGAGAATGAATTGGGTAGGTAAAGGTGGCCGTTGGGAGAGCAGGAATAGCTGAGAAAGTAACCTTAGAAACAGGGCTTCTGTGCTACAAAACTAGATATCACTTATGAGATGCTAACTTTACTCTGGGAAGCTATAAAAATAATATGCATTCACTGAGTTCTTAAAATATTCCCAATGCTATCTTATGCCCTTTAAGTGTAATGGGCACACACTTAAATATAATGTAAGTCTAATGACTCCTTTATTTTCTCCAAAAAATGATTACTATGTCCACTTTACAGGTAAGCAAACCATTAATGCACAAGGTGTATCACTGGGAGTCAAGCCAAGCAGTAGTAATACTGCAGGGGCCACATTCTTGTTCACCATGAAATTATGCCTCTATTATGTGATCAGAAAACCATGAGTAGAGTTGTTGCTGGAGAAATGGTGGCTTAGTCAGTGACTGCATGTCCTAGCCTCTCCTGCATCTTCTGCCCAGTAAACTGGGCAAAGAGATGTACACTACTTCCAAGCTCATCCTTCAATACATTTTGCATGACAATTTATGTTTTCTCTTTTCCCACTTGTCTGGAGGACTGCAATGCCCTGGATAAACTTAGAAGCCACATGTTGAGGATACTGGAATCTTCATCAGCCTGAGTGCCTGGATGACTCTGGGACGTACCTTCCTATCTCATATCCGCATTACTTGGGGAAGAAATACACGTCTCTCATGATTAAGCACTGAGATTCTAAGATTCATCTACTATAACAACTACCATGACCTTAACAAATACATCCAGTCATGGACAATGTAGTCAAAAATACAGAACAGAGACTGGATGTCTGAAGAAATCTCCCCAGCGAAGGCACCACCTGAAGCTTAAGAAGGAAAACAACAAAGAACTTCTTGAAAATGTCTCCCAAAGCTAGAGGCATTTTAGGAAGAACCTGGGTTTGAACTTAAAGGGCTTCTTGAGTAGGCAAAGACTCTAAAGTGTTAGAATTTCCCAGGCTGTTCAGAAGACATGCACCTGTGGGAAAGACCAAAACCAGAAGTCCAATGGTGCCACCATCTTCTATTTCCTACTTCGATCCAATTGGATTCAGTTCAACGTGCTTTCCTGGGCACCCACTGTTTGCTCAGGGCTCTGTGTTAAAGCCAATGAGAAGAAAAACCAATAGATAAACAAAGTAGTAAAATATAGTCTTTTATTTTTCTCTCAAGGAGTTCCCAGTCTAAGGAAGGAAAAATAAACTTGGCTTAAAGGAGGTGGTGGGTGACAGTGTTAGGTTCTTTCAAGTGCTTGAAAGTTGAGAGTTGGAATGTAAGTGATGTGAACAGAAGCCAAAGAACACTTCGAGTTTCTATATACCAGATGGCGGAGTGATCTTGGGGAGAGAATCCCAATTCATCGTCTCATTGATTATTTCTTTTGCACTAGTAACTTGTCTGTCAAGAATTGATTCAGGTTATATTGAATGCTACTGTGCATTGTACAGATTTACATATCTCATTCTGTATAAGGTTCAAGATAAGTTTCTGAGACTGGCACTAGTACAATTATTTTAAAGGGTGACATATGGCTCACAGTGAAGCTGCTGCCTGTATCGATCCAGGCACAAAGAGACAGAGTAGGGATTTGAACCTAGCGCTGCACCATGTACTCTCAGAGCTATGTCCACTCCCCTACAGCATTCATCTCACCCTGTGCTCATTTCCTTCCCTTGATATTTTTTCCAGCTCTTGTTTTCCCTCTGCCGAGTAGCTGTTTCCCTTCTGAGCCTCCCCTGCTTGAGATTGAAATCTTAAGCTGCAGCATTCACTCCACTCCACTTCGACAAACCTGGGAGGGAGGGAGGGAGGAAGGAAACAGAAAATAGCTCAGCAGATGTTTCTGGATAAACGTTTTTTTAAAAAGTGCAACTCGCTAATGTGGAGGTTTATTTTGGGGCCTGCCAGTGTTAGCAGATGTTTGAGAAGATGAATACCTGCTTAGACAATTATACATAGGAATTGATAGCGGGTTTGCATAAAGAGTCAATCTTAAGAAAAGATAATATAATAGGATCTCTTATATAAATTCAGCATGCTTATCCTAAATTAGTTCTTGAGGACCGATTTGGACCCTATACTTATTCTTGAACCTTTGTACTTATAAAAATGAGACTACGCAAAAGGGGAGGTAGAAATAGACTGTGCCTACTGACACAAGCTAGAGAATATAATTAGAGAACACAATGCCTAGAAACTCTGACACTCAGAAGCTGGAACTCCTATTAATTGCTGCTATGTTGGTTTTGGACATAAATATTTACACTTCATTTCCCATTAAAATTCTGCTTCTTAAAATATTAAGCCCAAAACTCTGATTGCTGGATAATTAATGGCAAAATAACACATCAAGACTTTCAGGAAATTGAAGGTGTGCAATTTCAACTCTGGGTATTCTCACAGTGGGGAAGGTACACGCCCAACAGCTGTGTTCAGCAAACATTCATGGCGCATTTGCCTATGGGAAAGAACTGAAGTATTGGAATTTGTAGATAAGTAGGAAACAGCTCTAGCTCTTCAGCAGCATAAATCTGGTGGATATCATGTAACAAACCTGATAGATCCCATAAAGCTTATGAAAAAAAATCCCTTCTGAACGGGAAGAAGTTTTAGAAATAAATTTCAGACAAGATTAAGGCCTGCCTGGGCCTGAAGGAGAAAAGTATATCTGGGGAATTTTTCCTTTCAAAAACCATCAGAATGGTAATGAGAGGTTCATAATGGTTCTATTTAATCTTCTGTGACATCAGTAAGTATCTTGGGCAATGCATGCTGTTCTGGGGACTGGAGAGTGAGAGGAGGTTGCCTTCCAATTGGCAAACGCAGCTGAGGGGTCTGCTGTAATAACAGCCTGAATATAGTTACATCTGACATTCTTTCCTGGACTTGTATCATTTCTCTTGGTCTGCTCATAACTTTCCAGCGAGCGCTATCACCCTATATCCTCAATGTGGAAGTCTTCCTTAACTGAGTGACCATATTGCTTTCCCGTAGCTTACACCACCTTAGCAGCTGGTATCTATCAAAGCACCTCACCATTTGGCAACTCCCTGCATCTCCAGTTTCATTTGCAGTGAACCCCCCACAACAATATTAGTCTTCTGAAAAGACCCCAAATATGCCAAGATCTTTAAAACCCCCTATTTTTGCAGATACTCCTTCTGTCTGACAAATCTTTGCTCCTAAGCTTTGCTTCAGAGCAGTGACCTATTCATTCTTGAAGACCATGACCTGGAATATCTAGATCTTGGAAATTTTCCTGAGCTAGTCTTTATTTTTTTCCAGTGTGCCTGGTACTTGTTTCTATTATTGTTATTATCCTACAATATTGACATTATAAATTTACATGAGCATCCCCCCAAATAGCTGTGGTATCCTCCAGGACAGGAATGTACCAGACTCATCCCTGTGGCTCCTCTCCCAGCATAGGCCCTGCACCTAGCAGGGAAATCGCTACAGAGCTTTTGCATTTCTGCTTTAGTCAGAACACTTCCCATGGGAAGAACAGGCTTCAAAAAGGCCTAAGCACTGACAAGAGGGTATTGGTTCACCTGAGTGGGTGGCATTGGGTTGCACTGACCTCAGGTTTGACTCCAGCCAGTGGCTCCCCTTGCTTGGACTTGGTATCACTTGACTCCAAGGACTGGCTTTATTCATATACTATTCAAATGAACTTTTGCCAAGTAGCAGTGGCTTGGTTTTCTGGGATTATATGCTTGTACTTTATGAACTAAAAG
>RJWJ010019057.1:0-30771 GCA_004363605.1 Indri indri
GACGGAAGGGGCTTGGCAGCTCGCTGCTTTGCCCTCACCCTAGACCCGGCTCCATATCTGGACAGCAGATACTGAGACGTCTGCCTGGGCGAGCGAGGGGCAGGTGCCCATATGGAATTGCAGGTGGGGCGGGGGCAGGGGGGAAGCATCGGGGAATCCAGCTGCTCTGTAGTCCCGCCTGTCACCAATCCTCCCAGCTCCCTGCTGCCCCTTGGTCTCCAGAGTATCTGGTCGTTCATTTCCTGACTTCCCGGTGTTCCGAGTTTTGAGTCTGCTTCCTCCTTCTTCACTTTTTTCCCAGCAGACTCCTCCGTCTGCTTTCTGCCATCTCTCACCCGGTATCATAGTTTCTCCTATTATCTTTCCTTCTGGGTTTATACCCTCTTGTTCCTTTACTTTAGTTGGAGTTTTAGGAGGGAGCAGAGAAGACCTGTAAAGCCTACTCTATGTAAACACACATGCGCACACATCCTTTTTTATTGTATAATGAAACCACATTAAATAAATGTATAGCTGTTACGGACTGAATTATTTCCCCCACCGCCCGATTCATGTGTGAAGCCCTGTCCCCCAATGTGACTTTATTTGGAAATAGGACTTTTAAACAGGTAACTAAGGTTAAATGGGGTCATAAGGGTGGATCCTAATCCAGTCTCGCTGGTGTTTTTATAAGAAGAGGAGGAGACACCAGGGATTCACACGCACAGAGGAAAGGCCATTTGAGGACAGAATGAAAAGGTGACTGTCTGCAAGCCAAGGAAAGAGACCGCAGCAGAAACCACCCTTGCCACCACCTTGATCTTGAACTTCAGCCTCCAGAACTGTGGGAAAATCAATTTCTGTTGTTTAAGTCACCCAGCCTGTGGTATCTTGTTACAGCAGCCCACACAGACTAGTACAGTTGCTTAGCAAATTAGTATAAAGCGAATGGCCTTATACCCACCACCCAGAACCACACCAGGAAACTGGAAGCTCCTCCATATGTCCCGTCCCAGTCCCAGTCCCTTCCCTTCCTCTGAAAGTGACCACTATTCTGATTTTCCTAATACTTCTTTATGATTTCTTTAGTTTCTTCACCCTAGTGTGCATCTCTAAACACTATAATTTAGTTCTGCCGATGTTTTTAAACTCTGTCTTTTAAGTCTCTTTTAGTCTGTAGGTATCACTGCAGCCATTTAACCCATGTTTCCCCAGTCTGCACCCCGCTGGTGTAATCCTGCATGTTCCTCTCTTCTCTTGTATTTCTGCAAATTGGCAGCTGAATCCAGTTGCTTGATCAGATTTGGGTTTAATCTTTTTGGCAAAATTATATGTTCTAATGTTTTGTCTTGTCAAAAGGCATTGAAATGTCTGGTTTTCACTCCTTTTTTGTGTTAGCTATTGATGCTCAATGCCCAGATTTATTAATTCATTAGGGCTTGTAAAATGCTGATATTTGAATTCTTACACTTTGTTTTCATTTATTAACTGGAATAATTGTATAAGAAGATGCTTTTCCTCATCTGCTTATTCGGTTGTTGAGTTTATTTAGAAAAGTCAGGGTAAGTATTTGATTCTTTCCTTTTGTTGATACAATTTTCAGGATAATGAATTGATTCCCTGTCATCCTCAGATGGTGGCCAATTCATTTAATTTCTTTTCTTTTTAAAATATCGTTGGGTTGACGGAGATTTCAGCACAGTTGGCAAGTTCCCATCCATTATGGTTCTAATCCTTACTGAAGCTCAGACTGTGCCATCTCTGGCCAACAGGAACCTCCTTAAATTGACTCCTGAGTACTTTTGGTCTGACCTTATAAGCCTTTGATAGCTTTCTTGCTGTCTAGTATGTCAGGATGTTTCAGGTTTATTGTTACGTTTCTTGCCCAGGCCTAGAACCAGCCATTTATTCATGATGCCCTGATTTTATTTAATCAGAAAAGACATTTCAAGGTCTCTAGATGCTCATTACTATTGGGTTAACCATTGTTTCTGGGCCTTCCCAATAGACAGAGCTAAGAGCTAGAGTGTCTTTGTGTAACAACTAAAATGTCTTGAGTTCATACTGATATTTTAAATTCAAATTCAAAACTGCGTGATTTTGTTTGTTTTTTTGAGATGGGTTCTTATTCTTTTGCTGGGGCTAGAGTGCAGCAGCACCACCATAGCTCACTGCAATCTCCAGTGCCTAGGCCCAACTAGTCCCCCTGCCGCAGCCTCCTGAGCAGCTGGGACTACAGGGGCGTGCCACCACGCCTGGCTAATTAAAATTTTTTTTTATAGGGACAAGATCTCACTATATTGCTCAGATTGGTCTTGAACTCCCGGCCTCAGGTGATCCTCCTGCCTCATCCTTGCAAAGTGCTAATTACAGGTGTGAGCCACTGCACCCAGCCTTCAGAACTACATGTTTTTGTGTTCACTTTTTATCAAAGTATAGCAGATAAACAGAAAAGTGCAAAAATCTTATATGTCCAGCTTGGTGGATTTTCAAAAAGTGAGAATTCAGTTACACCCATATAACCGGCTCCCAGGCAGAACTTTACCCGCACCCAGTCACTGCCCACTCCCTATCCCGCCACAGGTAATTGCTGTCCTGACTTCCAGTAGCACCGATTGGTTATGCTATTGGGCCGTGTCCATTTCAGTGCTCATCCTTTTGAGCGTGTGGCTGGGTTATCAGTCAAGGGCTGAGGAGGGACGCAGGCACCAATCTCCCAATACTGGGCACGGCATCCCCATGATCCCTCAGTGGCGTCACCAAATGGAGCCCGCTGCTGAGGCAGGAGCAGTGTGTGTCTGACCAGAGTGTGTGTCTGACTTGCTTCTCTGGGCAAGTGTCCTCTAAGGACTACAGGATGTTTACATAATCTCTTACGTATCACACCTCTGTTTTCTGCCACGCTGAGAATCCTGGCTTCTTGGCTTCATGTGACGTCTGTGCCAGTTCAGGCTGTTACAGGGCACTGATCCCATCGTGGGGGCTCTGCCTTCATAGCTTCATCTAAACCTGATCACCTCCCAGAAGGTCCCACCTCCCAATCCCCTCACATTGGGGATTAGCGTTTCAACACACGAATTTTGGAGGGACACAAACATTTAGTGCATAATACATGAGATGACAGAGTATCGTGTAATTACTCTTTCGCTTTGTCCTCCACTACACATGGGAAGTCTCTGAATAACAATACTAATATTAACACCACCAGTTGTGACTACGGAACATACTAGTTATTTTTTTTTTTTTTGCATATACTCTCCCCATTCTCCATATTGCGTTTAACAGGAACATAACACTGTGTCGACATATCATACAGCCTTACATACTATGATCGCTCCCTCTTAACTCTCATTTTATCTTAATTCTGTAAGCAACTGCATAGTTGACACTCACTGTAGTCCTTAGATGTGTCGTCACTTTGGTTTTCTGAAGCTTATTCTCTGGGACATTCTTCAGGAAGCGTTCTGAGAACATTTCTTGAATTCTTGCCAAGTGATAACTTTCCCCTTGATACTCAAAGGTCACTTTTGCTGGATATAAAATTGTTGGTGTGCATTTTCTTTCCTTAAGTATGTTTGTCTATTTTCTCCTGGCATAAACTGTTGCTGGAAATACCCAGTGATATTTTCCTCTCTAAGTAATGTGTTCCTTTTGCCTAGAAGCCCAAAAGACTTTTCCTTTAAAGCCCAGTAAATTTTTGGGGGCCGTGTCTGGTGTTGGCCATTTGGGGTTGATAGTCTCAGATATGTGGCGTGTTCTCTCAGCATATAGCTTTAGGTCATTTTCCATTTCAGAAGAATTTTCCTTGAATTACAGTTTTCAGTATTTGTTCTGTTCCATTGCTTTGTTACGGGTTTATAGTCAGAGACTCCTGTTGCCTGTGTTAGACCTTCCATGCTCATCTTTATTATTGCTACTTCTCTTGCATCCTTTTTATCTTTTCATTTTCTTTTACTTGAAATTTTTTCTCCTTTGAACTACTTGTTTCTCTTAAAGCATTTTTGTATTTACTTGCTCTTATCTTCTGTATGATCTTCACTTCTAAAATGATTTTTTCTTTTATTTGTAATTCTTCCTGGAGTTCTGTTACCCTTTCAGAGCTCCTGCTGTGGGTTTTGCACAGACAGCTTGTTCTCTGAGCTCCCCTCTCCCTGTCTTATCTCAGCGTTTTCTTTCTTTCACCTCTGTTGTCCCTGTTTTGCTCATTTTTGATTCCAGCTCCAGCACTTTGTCCTCGGTGCTGGGCTTGGCCTGGAGCGGGGAGCCCTGCAGGGGTCGTTTCCAGAGTGTCCAGCCTGAATGCGTGGCTACTGGGAGTGGGCAGCAGCCCTCCCGGGTGCAGCTGCTGTTCTGGAATCTGTTGTGCTTCCCAGCGAGCGCCCATGGCCATGTGGAGCCTTGGTGCTTTTCTCCACTGCCGTCTGTGGGGTCACTGGTAGCATGGTCTGTGGCTGGGGGCGTCCCTACCTGCTTGTACTTTGCGGTCATGAAGATACTTGTCATTGAGTTACCTTGGAAATGATGTCTGAGTTTTTACCTGTTTTGTTTTTATATTTCATTTAGAGAAAATTATAATTTCCCATGCAGAAAAGTGAAGAATTTTATCTTACTTCACAGAGAAAAGAATCTTTTCTAAAATAACAGCCTTGCCATGAAGGCCAAGAGAGTAAAATTGCCTGTTGAAGCTTTATAATTTGCATTTAATATGAAAGGTTAATGGTTTTATTGTGAAATTACCATAGAGTGGGTTAGAAAACTAATTGCTTTTATTAATCACTAACAAGTAACTGAAAATTATCCAGAATGTGGCAAGTAGCTAACTATGTATTAGTGAATATGAATATTATTGAAAATTTCATCTTGAGGTCAGTTTTTAATAGCTAATGAAGCGGTCCAGATACTTCAGAGTAAAAAAAAAAATTCTAACTTTGGAAATAAAAGTTATTTGTTTTACATAGTTTTGCCTATTTAGAGAATATAGAGTACTGCAAATAAAATTAGTCGTTTTGTGGAAATTCAGAGAGGAACTGAGAATTTAATTGTCTTTTCTGCTATACCAGTCATAATCTCCCTTTTTCTATCGACTTTGAAGCCCCCTTGGTTTTAAGAGTATTTCCATTTTGTTATTTTTAAACTGGCTGCCTCCTTTGTTGTCTAGAGTGGGAGAAGACCTAGGAGGGAGGATAAAAATTAAATAAAAGACAGTTTTGCTTCATAATACCTTCTCTGCTTAATTATTTTAGTAAGAATTTGAAACCAAACATAGAATGGAAAACTAAAGTTGGCAAACCTTCTGAGAGCCCATCTTACAGTTAAGACATTAAGTCGTCACATTTGCGCAGTGGCAGTTTGGGTACCTGTGATATGCTTATATTGAATGCCAATTATTAATGGATAGAAACTTGCTTGTAAAATGTAGTTATATTTTCTCACATTAGATGCCTGAGCAGTGTCCTCTTCCTTAAATAAGGTGGTTCTGATTCTCACTCATACTTATTCATACCAATGGGAGAAGACAGTGTGAGAGCCGTGTCATCTGCCAACATTTCGACAGGAGGCACAGCACCCATGTCTGTCCTAAGTCAGTGGCCGTTGTTGAAGTTCCTGCAGGATCTCCTTATGATCCTTGCATTTGTAATATTTTTCTGGAACGGATTTGAAGGGCAGGTTTAGCAGCTGTTTATGGCAGGTAGTCAGTTTCTGTGGAAGAGGTGGACTTTCTCCCTGGGAGTGTTGTTTACGTCGAATACATTGACAGGAGCCCACCTGTGCACTGCCACCTTCAAAAACCAATGTTGCTGCTGCTGCCTCAGGCAGGCATGGGAGAGAACAGGCTTGGTGAGTTTGCCGTGGGCCAAGGGAGAGTGTGTCTAGAAATCGGATTTGGACTTAAGGCTTATTCTTTAGTCTATTTAATATATCAATCTTCTTCTATTTTTTTTTGTTTTTTGTTTTTTTTTTTGTTTTTTTTTGAGATAGGGTCTCACTCTGTTGCCCAGGCTAGAGTACAGTGGCGTCATCATAGCTCACTGCAGTCTTGAAATCCTGGGCTCAAGCCATCCTCCTGCCTCAGACTCCTGAGTGGCTGGGACTACAGGCACGAGCCACTATGCCCAGCTAATTTTTCTATTTTTTGTAGGGATGATCTTGCCATGTTGCTCTGACTGGTCTTGAACTCCTGACTTCAAGCGATCTTCCTGCCATGGCCTCCCAAAATACTGGAATTACAGGCAAGAGCCACTGTACCTGGCCTGTATTCTTTTTTTCTTTTTTTTTAAACAAACAAAAGCAATCAAAGTTTGTAGTCAGCCTTTTCACTTTAACAGTGTAATGGAAATATCCTTCTGTATCATTAAATCTCATTCTACAACATAATTTTTTATGGTTGCATAGCATTTTATTGTGGTTGTGCAGTTTAATTAGCTGATCTATTATTAGCCATATAGGCCTTTTCTAATTCTTGCTGTTATAAATAACACCACAGTGGACATTTTTGTGACACAGTGTTGTGTACATCCGTGATTATTTCCCTAGGCTAATTTCTGTTGGGGCAGAGTGTGTGTGCATGTTCAAATAATCTTCCTAAATGGTTGTGCCAATTTACGTTTCTACTTACTGTAAAAAGGATCATGCAATCTTATTTCAAAGAAGTATAAAAATATTCCAGGTACAAGTTTTCTGTTTCAATTTCATGAAAGTCTAAGAAATGAAAATATTAATCCACACACTGAGACAACACTCATTGAATGCTTGCCACTGTGGCTAGGAGACAGAAATAAGTGCCATAGAGTCATAGAGCCTGCAGTTTTTGCATTTGCGTTAGTCACTGCCAAGATATCCAGCAGTGTATGAGGCTACCCATTTTCTGCATCCTTGCTTATATTTACTAGTTTCAGCTATTTTAATTTTTGCTGATGTTGGCCAAAGATACGTAAGACAGAAATCCATGTCCTCCAGGCTCTTCAGAAATAGGGACAGGGTGTCATCCAGATGGACAAACGACACACATTGTGGTCTGTGCCATGAAAGAGGTGTGAGAGAGGTGCTTGGGGACACACAGGAGAGGGCATTAGGGGTGGGTAGTGGATAAGGAAGTCATCGTAAGGGAGGGGATGCTCAGGTGTCTGAGTGTCCAGTGTCAGAGTTCTCCAGATGGGCCAGAAGCAAGGTGTGGGGATGAAGCCACTTATGTCCGGCAGCAGCCTGTGCCCAGGGCTGTGGGCCTGAAGGATGCAAGGTACAAACGATTTGAGAATGAGGCTGTCTGATAGAAGATCAGGTCAGAAAGGTGAGAGACCAGGTCATGAGTGGCCTCATAGGCAAAGTCATGGGGTCTAAACTTTATTCCATAAGTGAGACAAAGTCATGGCTGGGTTTTGAAGTAGGAGATGACATGATCCGATTAGGTCTGTGATGTTATAGAAAGCTTAGAGTCAATCATGTTTTAGGTGCAGCATGGTTGTAAGACCTGACATTTTCTGGGGAAATAACATAGATCTTAAGAGGAATCAGGCTCCCGCATGCTTTTCCCAGTAAAGGTTGGTCTATGGCATCCAGTTTTCTGCTGAGTCTTAGCTTATACTGTATTAGCATGTATTCCTTTTTCATTTTCCCTGGAGAGTGTGTACTCTGAGAGAAACACCATTCCCTCTGGCTCAGGGTCCACTCTGGAAGGCCTTGCGTGTTCACAAGGAGGAATTGGGATCCTTATAGTTTTGCCTTCTCTCCAGGAAGCAATTCTAGGAATATTGTTTACAAACTTGGCCCAAAAATTCTCTGACTTAGGTCCAGCATACAGAGCAGTGATTTATTGTTGCAGTCCACCTCCAACTTGCTTCTCACCAACAGCTGCCCTGTATGAGGTTGGCACCATATTTATGTATTTATCAAAATGCGATTCTAGCTGGTTACAAACATAGCAGTGATAACACTTTAGTTTTGATGCTT
The DNA here is from genome assembly GCA_004363605.1 of Indri indri. Lineage (NCBI taxonomy): Eukaryota > Metazoa > Chordata > Mammalia > Primates > Indriidae > Indri > Indri indri. Next base: position 7,927 of record RJWJ010019057.1, read on the forward strand.
AAAAGCAATAAAGCTTTTCATAAATGTGCATTTAAATTTCAATTCCTGGTACCTTTTTGCACCCTCTCCTTTGTGTGCTTGTATTTAAAGCCAGTTATATTCATATGTTTGCTTTGCAGTGTGACTTGCAGCTCAGTATTTCTCTCCTGGCTATAACATTAGATGTCAAATGAATTTCTTTTCCTCAGTTTTCTGAACAGAGGTTTTTGATCTCAAAAATGTGTAAATTTACTTTTAACTCTTCTTGTTAACTTGCATATTTTTAGTCTGACTTGAGGCCACACCTTTTGTTCTTAGGGCATTTATTTCTGGCATTTCCATTGGAAGATTTTTTTTTTTCCTTTGCACATCATAGGAAACATTACAGGTAAAGAAAAGTGTCACTAATAAAAATAGTCTTCCAAGAAGGGGAAGGGACAAAACCAGTATGAAGAAAGTAGAAATTGAAGATTAGGCCATTACCAGGTATGACAAAGAGCTTTGAATATAAGGTTTATTTTAGGTTTGGTTGAGAGGAAACTGGTACAAACTGCAGAATAGTGTTGCTTAGACAGTATCTCTGTAACTGCTGTTAGGGTGGGGACTGACTGCGTGGAATGAGAAAGAATTCTCGACACAAAGATTAGAATAGTTGGAGGTAAAAGGTTGATTATTTTACTTTCCCCCGGAGAAGGGTGGGGGGAAGGGCTCAGCACAAAGAAAGAAAGAGAGGAGACGTGCCGGCCCAAGCAGAAGGGGCTTGAGATTTTTATGGGGGCAAAGAGAAAAAAGACTGATAGGAAAAGTTTGGCTGTGAAGCTGCATCATCAGCTTTTCTTTCTTTCTTTCTTTCTTTTCCCCTCTTCTTTGTGAGGCTGTCTTATCAGAGTCCTTGGAATCTGGTCACTGAGATGGTGAGTTCTCACCCTTGCTGTCTATTTAGGGCTCTTCAAGGCTGTGAAAACGAAATAGAGATGATGAGTTAGTCTTAAAGACAATGAGTTGAGCCCGAGGTGGTTAATCAAACAAAACAAAGGGGGCTCTTGTGCTGTGATCTTTCCCTCCAAAGGGGCAGTTATGTGCTGTGGGTTTGTTCCTCTTACTTTCTGCTAGATAGTTTATTTTTCTGTTTTAGATGGTTTATTAGCAAGGCTGTCCTATCAACTGCCACTTATGACAGTGATGTATTTCCTTTGATTTTGAGGACATCTTGTATCTCCAAGGTATTAATAATTGATTATTTGGTTTTATTAGATCAGGGCTTTTCAACCTGTGGGCCTGGCACACCTGGGAGCTTGTTATTAATAGAAACGCAAATTCTCAGGCCCCACCTGAAGTTTGAGATGTACTGTATTAGAGCATAGAATATTGAAAAAATACGGCTCTTTGGGTCAACAACACTAGGGAAAAAAGCATACACAGTCATGCATCACTTAAGGACGAGGGTGTCTTCTGAGAATTGCATCATTAGACAATTTTATCATTGTGTGAACATCCCAGAGAGTCCTTACCCAAACCCAGAGGGTGTAGCCCACTAACACCTGTGCTGCATGGCGCAGCCTAGTGCTCCCAGGCCACCGACCTGCACAGCATGTTCCTGTGCTGAATACTGTGGGCAACTGTAACACAATGGTAAGTATTTGTGTATCTAAATGTATTTAAACATAGAAAAGGCATAGTAAAAATTCAGTATTATAATCTTATGGGACCGCCATCATATACATGGTCTCTCATTGACTGGAACATCTTATGTGGCACATGACTGTATATAAAAGGATAGGCAAACAATATTAGCTACCTTGGGGGAGAGAACCAGGGGCTAATGGCAAGGATGAAAGGAATACTTTTCACTGTGTGCATTTGTTTACCTTTGAATTTTATGCTTTAAGCCATTCAGAAATAATTTTTAAAAATTAGCTTTACTTAAATTATGAAATTTAAGTATGTTTCTAAGGAATTTCCCCCTTTAACATCATAAATTTAAAAGAAAAACTCAAGAAAATGATTTCCATCATGCCCTCTATGTTAATTACCACTCCCTTCCTTGTATCTTACATCTTTCAAGCAAATTTCAATTCCTAAATCCACACACACACACATTTCCACATAGAAATCTAAAGAGGTATAATCCAGATTAAGAACCTAGAGGAAACAGAAAGAGGATACAGTTGATCATCTGTATAACAAATGAAAGAAAGGCTGGGAGCTGTAAAGCTGTAGAAAATGAAGGATGCTCACGGAGAGGAACCAGAGTGTATAAATGCAGAATTCAATACAACGTCAAGTATTTGGAATGTTTTTTTCATTGAGATTATAGCTGTGAACAAGGATTACCACAGCAAGAAAAGAAGTCCCCATGGGACAGAATCTCTAAAACAGGGCACTCAATTGTGTAATTGGTTTTTTAATAAGATGTGCTTACATTGTATGTGATGTCATGACATCATTTCTTGGTCTTCTCAGAATTTTGGTAGTTTGACTGTAAAATCTATTTGGGAACACATTTGTTGTCCCACAAGGTTAATGTTAACAAGTAGAATATACTTAAAAGACAGAGGTTCTGAAATTCTGTTGACTCTAGTAGGTGTGTACATGTGTGGATCCAGTGTTCTTTATACAGCCCCCTGCATGGCTCCCTTGTTACTTCTCCTCATTTGGGCTGGACGTCCGTGGATTGTGTTGGAAGACCCACAGTCTTCTTCTGAAGGAGATACAGTGTTTTATACAAGGTTTTTGATGACCAACCTGTAGGCAAAGTACCCAGAGCAGAGTTAGGTTAGAGCAGCTTCTCAGTGGTTTTTTATATCACACTGGATGGGGATAGTTAAGAAGCAGCAAGCAAGAGATTTAAAATAAATATGAAGGAGAAGAGGCCATGTCTTAGTCATAGTTGGCAGTCCCCAGCCTCTTATCCTGAAGTCAGAAGAGCCCACAGCACTTGGTGCAGACTAGTAATGAACCCCTCTTTGTGTTGTCAGTACCATTGTGCTGTGTGTGTGTGACATGCATGTTCTGGTTCTTGCTCTGATCCTGGTGAATCCAGAGAGCGTGGATGGGTGCTTTAAAGACCCGCCATTCTACCACGTTGCTCTAGTGTAGATCCTGTTGTAAACGGTTGCTCTTTGGGAACTCAAAATCCCCAAACGCAGGTCTTGACCAATAAGTGAAGAGGAACTGAATTTTAACTATTTGCTGAAAAATGTATCATTTTGGAAACATTAAAAAAGAGGTGATGGTAGCTTGCTTCAAGATGGTAATGATGGAAATGGTAAGAAGTGGTCAGATTCTGGACATATTTTGAAGATTGAGCTAATTTGGTCAGTTGGTGGACATGATGTGAGGGAAAGAAAGTTGGAAAGGATGATGCTAAGGTTTTCCACGGGATGGAGTTGTCCTTTAATAAGCTGAGAAAGACTGTATGTGGAGCAGGTTTGTAGGGAAGATCAGGAATTTGGCTTCGAATATGCAGAGACCTGTTTGACATCTAAGCTGAGCTATCGAGTAGGCAGTTGTGATACAGGAGACTGGAGTGAACGGATCTGATCCAGACTGGGAGGATAAAATTTGGAGTTGTCAGCACAGATGGTAATTAAAGTCCTGAGATTGAATGACTTTCCCAGAGGAGTAAGTGCAGACAGTGAGGCCTGAGAGCCGAGCCTGTGGAGGGGAGTGAGAAGCCCTGACCAGTGGGGTAGAAAGAAAACCAGAATAGTGTGGTTTGCACATTTCCTATTTACAATAGGAAAAGCTCAATGGAACATTTGGATTCTCTTTTATATGTTAACTTCATTTTAGTTCATTTCTTATTTAATTTGTTCCATATTAATTGGTACAGCCTTAAAGACTTTAATGACTGCTTAACTTACATATTTTTTCCTCCATTGATAAATGTGTGTCATTTTATGTAAAAACTGAAATGGAAAAATGCAATCTAATTTTAGTAAGAACTATGCATGGAAATAACCATGTCCTCCTTAGCTAACGGTATTGAAATTTTAAGATAAAATTGAATTACTTTATCAAATTTAAACTGGTTAACATAAAATCGGTGTTAAAACTATAATACAGTAGCTCTGTGGTGGACAGAATAATGGTCCCCCAGCAGTGTCCACATTCTAATCCCCAGACTTATAAACATGTTGCTTCACATTGCAGAAGGGACTTTGCAGATGTGATTAAATTAAGAATTTGGGGATGCAGCGATTACTGTGGATTATCTGGGTGGGTGGGTCCGATGTGATCACAAGGGGCCTTCTGAGGGAAAGAGGGAGGCAGGGCCGTCGGAGTCAGAGATTTGAAGATACTACCCTGCTGGCTTTGAAGGGGGAGCCTAGAGTATATATGGTCCCTAGAAGCTGGCGAAGGCCAAGGAGTGGCTTCTTCCCCTAGCGCCTCCAGAAGGGATGCAGCCCTTCCAGCACCTTGTCATAGCCCAGTGAAACTCACTTAGGACTTTCTGACCCCTGGAACTATAACATAATAGATTATGTTACGTTAAGCCACTAATATGTCTGTGGTAATATGTTAGTAGTAGCAGTAGTGAAACTAATACTCCAGTTCAGAAAAGATAAGTGACTTGTTTTAGATCACATATTAAGAAAAGAAAGTGGTAAAGCTCGGCCTCAGACTCAAGCAGTGTGACTCCAGAGCCCGTGAGACTGAGTAGCCACCTCCAGGCGGCTACACCTGATGTAGCCCGGTGGGTGTGGCACATCTCAGTGAAGTTGGGCTGTCAGGAAGGGAGCTGGTTAGTCACATTAATTTGGCTTCCTCTGTGGCATGCCTACAGGGAAGGAATGCATTGAGCAAATGATTCAGTTGTCTAGTTCTTTTGATTAGATATCAGTTTCCAAGGTGGTTTATTGTGGGGCAGGGTGGGGGAGAGGTTACATTGGCCATAGGACTCTAATATTGCTTGGTCCCTTGGCAGTTATAATCTTCACTTAACATTATTGAATTGGCGTTCTAATTTTAGTCCAATGGTTTAGTCCATTGATGGTGAGTCCAGAGATGGCTCTGTTTGTTAATAAAGTATTTTGCTGACCTGTGAGGATTACTCTCTGGATCTTGGAAATGCAGCAGGTTACTACAATACTGGAAGGCCTCCTGAGAGACATAAGATGTATTCCTCAGGTGACGGCACTCTGCTCTGCAAAGCTGATGAGTAAACATGAGTGAGCTTTTTGTAAGTTTGAATTTCTATAATCGAAAACCAGGAAAATGGCGAATACATTAGTTTTTAGAACTAAAAAAATTCACAGTCTGGATAGGTTGGAAAGATAGGCCACAAATAATATGAAATATAGCATAACTAAGAGGACAGTTTTGCACTTTATCATTTTGAAAAATGCCAAAGTATGGATTATAGAAGATTAGATCTATCTAATACTTGCAAGAAAGACAAAGAAATTTATAATTTCCAGCAAGTTTGTTGTGAGTTACCAAACGGTTAGTACCAGAGAAGCATAGCGTTTAGGTTGCATTGATAGAAGTCTAGTATTCAGAACACAGAAGATACTTAGTTTTGTTGTACTTGGCACTAAACATGTTAAGAGGGTCCTGGGCATTTAGCGAGGGGCTTAGGTAAACTGAAGCGTGAGCAGGATGGTAAAGCGTGTAGGTACAAAGTCATAGATGAAGAACAGTAGACAGAAATGGGGATATTTAATCTGGAGAGGAATTTAGGATTGAGGACAAGAACACCATAGTTGTGTATGTACAGAATTTGTAGTGCAGTTAACGAACAGGAATGTCTCTTATAAGATCTAGAGATCCAAATTAGTGTCAGTAGGCAGAAATTACTGAAAGACAGATTTGGACTCCGTATACCTGTAGCAAATGTTGGGTCACCTGTACATCCCTTTTCCCCTTCCTTCCTCCTGATGGAACCTTGATTTTGTAATCCTCCCTCTCTGCACAGCTTTGTCTTTTGAGAGAGGCAGAGCCCTGCTCAGACCCCAGATCTCAGCTAGTCAGGATGGACCCATTTTCCTCGCTGGCAACTGGCCAGATGTAGCTGTGGCCAGTAAGACATGTGCTAGTGGTCTTTGGACACAGGTGCGAAGATTCGGAGGGGAAGGAATACTCTTCCACTGGACATCATCCTGTCTGCACGCGAAGCCTGGAATGATGAGAACCACCTTGAAACCACAAAAATGGCTAAACCAGTGGTGCTGATGGCAGAGCAAAAAGGAGAACCTAGGCCCGTGATGATCTTGTTGAACCACTGAGATACAAACCTTGGTGATGCCTGACCTCTGAACTTTTTATTATTAAGCAATAGAAATAAATGAGTTGGCTTTTACTTGAATAATTAGTATATTGTCATATCATTGGTTTATCCTAGATTATATAGTCCCAGAATGATTTCTAACAGAGCTGCTCTGAAATGGAAAAGACTGTTTTCCCAGGAAGCAGTCTTTTTGTCCTTGGAGGTATTAAGCAAAAGTTGAAAACATTTAATGAACTTGGGATTCCAGCATTGGGGAATGTTTGGATTAGATGGCCTCAGATCCTTTCTAACGAGAAGATTCAGGCTTTACCATTCATTCTAAAAGCAACATAATGAAGCAATCCATTGTCGATACTTAGGAGGAGCTGGAATGCGTTTGTCTTCTCCATTTCGTGCCTTCTGAGCTCTCCAAGGATCTCTACTTCCTTTGAGAGGTGACTGTTTCTCATCATCTAAGAAGCCCATTTTCTTTTCTCTGAAAGATGTTGACGGTTGCTTTATCATTTCCAGAGAGAAGGAGGTGGGAAATAATTGTGTTTCAGTTGTAAAAGTGCGTTTTTATTGTTAAGATGCACTGATTTATGGAAAGAAAGTATCTTTGAGTAGATGGTAGAAATTTTATCTTATTGTAGTCACTTAAATATCTTAATCTTTTTAGCTTAGTTTTTCCTTTTGGAAAATGGACCAGTTTTTCCAGTCTTGCCGGTGGTGGATGTTGTGCGGAGAGAGTGGAAATAATAGCATCAGCATGCACTGATTAGAAATGTGCTGTTCGATTTCGTAAGTTGAGAGCACATTCTTTTGAGGTCAAAATAAGTAGTTTATTATTAAATTGATGTCACTGTATGAATTTAACAGTTTCCTGTTGCCATCTTGAAATCTGTAATTGTTTTAAGTACGCTGCATTTTCACTGGGCACGAGGCCCTGGAAGTCTTGTAGCCATCCTGCGGACGAGCATTTGTCCGTTGCCTGCATTCTCTCCTCCCTCTGCTTCCCGCTTCCCCTCGTGGGCTCTTACTGCACCCCCCATCCCCACGCTTTTAACTCTCTGTTCTTCCTCTTACTATCCAGTTATCTCAGCCAACCCTGAAGTGCCCTCGTACGCACAGAGTTTGGCTTTGGTGATTGTCTGATGAGTTTACTGATCAACTGCAGCACTTTGTTGAGCTTCGGCAAAGACTTTTATTCTACTTCTGCTGAGGAGCCTCTGTAATAATTTCCTTCAGCTTCCACCTGTGACTTCTGTACTTCAAAATATATACGTGCTTGTTTCTGGCCGGTTACGTGTTTAATTGAATTATAACTGTTCACATTGAGTTGCCCCAGAGCTGAGTGAGTTCCTGATGATCTCGAGCCCATGGAGATTAAGGGTAGGTGAAAACTTAGCTGCAGCAACATCCTGGGTTGCTGTTTTGCAGATGGAGGGGCTTCCAGTTTCCTCATAGGTAAAATGAATCTTCTAGATAATATAATAGCATTAAGGATTTTTTTTCTTCCTTAAATGATTAGAATATAGTTTCATACATGCCAGAAAATTGGAATCACTCTAGTAGGAAAGATAGGAAATAAGTAAAAATATATTAGTGCTATGAAGAGAGCTCACACGGACGAGGAAGGGGCTGTAGACTGGTTGGGTCTGGCTGAGCAGACAGGGCTGTTTTAGATAGGCTGGTCAGGACAGCCTCCCTGAGGAGCTAGCATTTGAGCAGATACCTTACTGCTCAGCTGAGCCTAGCAAGCCATGAAAATTATACAGGAAGGGCAATCCCACAAAAGAGAACACAAATTCAGATACTCTTAGGTGGAGATAAGTGGAGCATAATGAGGGAACTGCAGCAATATGTTTATTTCCACATAATGTCTGCCAGTAAACTGAAATGAGAATAGTTTGTTTTGCTTTGTTTTGTTTGGGGGGGAAAGGGAAAATTGGACTTCTTTGGGAAATTCAACCTCTTAAAAACATAAAATACAGTTATTAATATATAGAACTTATATCTATATATAAATATATTCAAGTATCTTAAATGTATGTATAGGCAAGTATCTTAAACTCTGCACATTTGAATTTTTAATTGCCGAGTGTATAAGCTGTGATTATTTCTATTCTTAGCTCCGGTGTGAAGTTGGTGCTGGTTTGTTGAAGAAACCGTATCAGGCTTCACATTGTAGCAGATGGTCTTGAAGGTGGGGCGTATCTTCGTGCACTGTGACCACTTTAGTTGACTCACCAATATGAAGTAGAAAAGCAGGTTTCTGGATTAGAGTATTTGTCTAAAAAAAAGTCCCTGATGAAAAATCTTTATGTGTAAAATATAATGACTAGCATTTTTTTCAAGTTAACTTCACGGCAAGAGCATAAGGTCTGCAATCAGATGGTTGTTGGTTGTTGAGAACATAAAGCAAGTTGTGAAGAGAAATATTGCGAATAGTTTTGTTTACTTGTAAGGCATGGACTTTTAAAGTTTAGTCACTTAAATTTTAATTTGGAGTCTTAGTGAACTTGTGTATTCCATTGCTAGATAATGACTGTGTATTTTGTTTTCCTGCCTAGTTTTCCCCTGGGAAGGTAGCATTATCAACATTAGTCCTAAACTTTTGAAGATTATACCAAGAGGTTATTTGTTTATCTGAGGGAACTATAGGAGTAGATCGCAGAAGTGTGTTTGTTCCTCTGGAATGTTGTAGCTGGCTGAAATTTAGAGAGTTTCCCCCCAAATTTTATTTGAACGTTGAGTTCTTACTGATACTCTGTTATGTTGCTTTTGTTATTTGGAAGTAGTTTGTATTTTTCTGTCTTTGATAAGAACAACAAATTTGAGTTACTTAGTAACTAACTAGCTGGTATTTGTCAGAGCTCTTTGTTAAGGTACTCATAGCTGTTTTAGGTTAGTCTTCTCTTGGAAGAAATTTTGCACTGTTAATATTTTTAGCATTTAGCTAGCTACATATCTAATATTATATAATGTAGTCTGCTTAAACCAGTCTAATTAGAAGAGAACATTATTCAAAAATATAGAAGGAATGGTAATAGAAATAAGGATCTCAAATACTTGCCAACAGATCAGAACTCTCAGCTAGTCAATTGTATTTGAAGGATTATGTAATATAAAGGATATAAAAGCACATTGTAAACTCTAAATTTTTGTCCAGTACTAATTGACTTAAAAATGATTGTTTCACCCTTGTGCACAGTTGGTGGGAATATAAACTGTTACAGCTTCTATGGAAAACAGTATAGTGGTTCCTTCAAAAATGAAAAACATAATAGGATTACCATATGATTCAGCAGTTCCACTCCTGGGTATTTATCAAAAGAACTGAAAGCAGGGCCTCAAAAAGATGTTTGTACACCCACATTCATAGCAGCAATACTCACTGTAACCAACAGGTAGAAGCAGCCCAAATGTCCATCTTGGATGCATAGATAAACAAAATGTGGCATATGTGCACAATGGCGTATTATTCAGCCTTAAAAAGGAAGGAAATTCTGACACATGCTACAACGTGGTTGGACCCTGGAGACCTGCTAAGTGAAATAAGCCAGTTACAAAAAGACTATGTGATTCCACTTACTTGAGGTCCCTGGAGGAGTCAAAAGGCTAGTCAAAGGCTTGTATTCTTTGTAACAAGCAATCATACTTTTAATTAAATGGTTATTTTACCTGAATGTCAGTTGTCTAAGTTTTATAATTATAACATGGGAGAACTATACCACTCCTATACACCCAGCTACTGCGGAAGAACAAAGAACAACAGCATAATCTGAACATTGTGTTTGTGGACTGATCAGATTATACTAGGCGTTTGTATAAGGGAGTTTCTTGTTTGAGTTCATAAATATTTCACTACTGTGTAAGCAAATAAGGCAATTTCAAATGTACTTCATAATAGGAAATCTTACTAAATATGGTTGCATTCTTGTATTATTATTTTTTTCTTTTTTCTTTTTTAAAAAGACAAGGTCTCGCTCTGTCACCCAGGCTGGAGTGCAGTAGCCCAATCATAGCTCACCGCAGCCTTGACCTCCTGGGCCCTAGTGATCCTCCTGCCTCTCAGAGCCCAGGTGTTTTTCCTTCGTGACAGTTACCGTTGGAGCATGTACGCGTGTCTGATTATTAAGGCAGTGAAGCCATCGGCCCCCTGAGGGAGGGGCCACGTCAGTTTATACCCGAGGCACATACTCTTCAGTAAACATTTTGTGAATGAATAAACAAGCGTGGCTCACTCTTGGCAGTCCCAGGGTAAAGAAAAAGGGGAAGAAAGACATTCGCTGAAGTGGCAGTGTGTTCAAGGCGGCGGATTGTGGATTGGTCTCGGGATCAGGAGACCTGGAGGTGTTTGTAGGACAGAGGAGGGGAGCATGGAACGGGAAACGGAAGGGGAGGCGCGTGGGAGAATGCAGCAGGGGATGGGGTCCAGCGCAGCTGTGTGGCAGAGGTGTCCCGAGGAGGAAGAGGCCCGTTTCACCCGTAGACGGGAGAAAAGGAGGCAGAACTTATGAGAGAGAAGGGTTTGGAAATAACAGGATCACCGTCACCAGACCCCAGTGAGGGCTCCAGTGACGTAGGTAGTATGAGTCAGTCTGCCGATGAGCCACCGCGCTTTGAATTACGCGGCTTACTCGCTAAAGAACCTCCGTTTTTGATAAATAAGACTGCTGATGGAAGGTTTTCAGAATCTTGTACGTGCCAGTGGTCACACACCCGTGGCTCAGAAATGTCTAGTCGTGCCGGGTAGTCACGCCCCCTGCTGTCCTGCTGCGTGTTCACCTGTATAATGGAAGAATTCGGTCTCTGGCTGGTGTTGATTTGGGGCAAATGCGAGAACTGTAGAGTGAACTGGACGAATAATTTTGTGGTGCGTTTTGCTCTGCCTCCTGCCTGGGAGACCATCTTCAGTGACGTTTTGCTGGGAAGCCTGGCCAGTTTTCTGTGTTCTGTCTGTAATAGTCGGTGGCACATAAAATGGGAAGATTGTACTTTTGAAGAGCTGGGTTTAGAGTCTCGGATCACTAAATTAGTCTATGGTAACAGCGGTTTTACTGGGTTGGCCATGTCTCTAGATGGAGGAGATGTAAAACGATTGATCGTCGCAAACTTTATGGCACACGCTGTGCTATTGAATATCCCGTTACGTCCTCAAGAGTAAACTCCAAACCTGTGACGGGCTCCTTATTTACAGGAGTCAGGAGTGAAAGTTGCTTTGCACACCGTTGGGCTTGGCGCGGGGGTGTGCGGATTATAGCACGTTGCAAGAAGTGAGCAGTGGCCAAGGGAGAGAAGCACACGCCGTGCCACAGGGGTCGTTACCATCCAGTGTGGTATGTGAGCACCTCCCGCCCGTGGTTCTGGCCCTGAACGAATTCTCACATTGACAGAGTGGCTCAGGGTAGGCCTGACTCAAGGCTGTCGATCGCTTTCCATTTTCAGAAATCAATCCGGAGAATTTTGAAATGCTGAAATAGCAAAGCATCCTTGAGAAACATTTTTGTTATAAAAGTAATTGTTCCTCGTACAAAAATTATATTGTAGATGTATAAAGTGGTAAGTAACAAGTCCTTTCTCCGTTTTCACGTGCTTTGTTTCTTGTGTGGCCTCCCATAATTTTCGTTTCCTTCCTGTATTCCTTCCCTCCTCCCTTACTCCTATCTCTTGCACTCCTTTACAGAAATATTTTTGAAATGAATGGCATTGTATATCTGTTCAGCAACATCACTCATGCATTTATGCATTTAGTAATATACCTAGGATGCTTTTCCATGGCTATAGAAGTAACATTTTTTTAAACCAGCTTCCTTAACAGACAAGAGGATTGTTTTCCAGATTTTTTTCTTTTTTTTAAATATTAATAATACTGCTGTAATGTGGCTGTTATAGACTTCTCATACACATATTTTTGTTTACATGTCAGAAGAATCTGAAGGATCTAGTTCTAGAAGTCAAATTTCTGGGCCAAAAGCATGACAATTTTAAAATGTTGGTAGATTATGCTGCTGTTCTTCCAAAAGTTAGTGCCAGTTGATACCTCTCCCTGTGGTCTATTCAAGTGCCTGGTCTGCACACACTTGATAGTCATTGTCAGTCTGCTAGCATCTCATTTTGATTTGCATTTCTTTAGTTTTCAGTGGGTTTGTAGATATTTTCATGTCTTTACTGGTCATTTTGTTTTCTTAGTGAACTGTCTGTAATTTTTGCCCATTTTTCATTGGATTGTTTATCTTTTCTTAGCAATTTGTATCCATTTAATATTTGCTACAGATATTTTTTTAGTTTATTGTTTATTTATATTTGGTTTTGGGTGGGTTTTTTGCCACTTATAAAAACATCAGTTGTGTCCTTTTTTGGCTTCTAGGTTTTATGTCATAATTAAAGTCTTTTTGTGCTTTAAATATATTTTTAAAAATTTTACCCACATTTTGCTCAAATAGTTTTACGGTTTCACATTTTTTGCTGTAAATATGGTATATCTGGAATTTATTTGGGCTTAAAGAATGAAGATAAAGATCTAATCTTAAGTTTTCCAAATGATTAAACATTGTCTCAACACTATTTTGGGGGCATTCTGCTGCTTCTGTGGAATGCTCACATTTGAGATTTTCTGACTGTTCAGTGCATTGTGTTTAGAGTAGCGTCTAGCCTGGGAAAGCTGCGCATGGGAAGCTGCAGGATCCCCGTGTGAATTAAGAAGGCTGAGGGTTTCTCTTAGGTCAGAGGAGAGGCATTTGTGTCAGATGAGAATTAGAATCTGTTGTACTGGGAGGAGAAAGCAAACTTCTGAGATGGAACCTAGGTGTTCAGGTTGCAGGTTCACCCCCATGTACAGAGGGGCTTAACCCTCTCTGTAAACAAGATTCAATCTAAACTAAGAAAAGACTTTTAGATGATGAGAATGTATTTGACATTCTCTTAAATAGGGTGCTCTTAAATAGGATTTGTTTTTATAGAAATTTGACTCTATAATTTGTCAAAATTTATAACTATCTCACTAGAATTCATTGATCCTATTAAATGGGAGACCTCAATGTAACATTCCTGAAGTGACAAGTGGAGTCTTCTAAGTATAACTTAAGACCGAGCATAAAGTTAGAAAGCTAAAAAGTGTCTTCTGAGCATGCAGATCTCATTACGTTATCATCGAAGGCCTTGACCAAAGTAGCAGTGGCGAAGGTCGTGGAACTGGAAGAGCAGCGCCACAGTGTTTGTTGTTGTAGACTGTGACTTTATAACAAAACCTAAAATGATGGGGAAAAGAAGGCCGGGGTGAAGTGCGGCTGTGAGTGTCACACGGGTGAGGGTGTGTGAAACTTCAGGGAAGATCTGAGTCCCGGGTGGCGAGTGAAGCCTCTCAGCTACCTCTGTCAGAGTTCTTGCCGAAGAATGGCAGCAAGTCTGAGTTGAGAAGAGCTGTGGGTTAGAGGTAGAGGATAGCTTCTCTTCGTTGACGCAGGACAAATGTGAGATTTATAGATGAACGAACGTTTAAGGTTTAAAGTAGAAAAAGTGTTATCTGTTCAATGTTTTCTCTGAAATTTACTACAAACTGAAAAAAGTGGGGCTCTCTGACGTACACGGTAAAGGAGGAAGTGTGGACTGCTTGCAAATAAGGCCAGCATACAGCTTTCCTTGATTAAAATTCGAATGCTTCAGAATATAAAACTCACAGAATCCCCTTACGAACATCAGTGGGAAATGAATTTTCAGAGCTTATTGATTTGCTTAAAACCTAGTACGACTCCGAACAGTTCTTCTTTATTCTAAACATTTAAGCATAAATTGCAATATGTTACTTTAAAGCATGCTTCTGAGACCTGTGAACTTCAAACCATTTGTTTGTTGAGATATTAAATTTGGTTGGACTCAATGAAAAATTATAGAGGATAAACTGACTCAGAGATGTGTTTACTGCTTTTGTTTTAAGGTGAACATAAGGCTTAAATTGAATCAGGTGCATATATTTTTATGTCTTTTGGTAATGAATTCCCACAAAATTAAAGAATTTCATTGGCATGCATAGAACCAGCAGAGAAATGCAAAACATTAAACAATAATGTTAGTATAGACTCTACTTGATAATTTCTGAAATATGTTTAACTTAACGGGCATACAAATGGTATAAAAAATTTCATAAAATATTTGTCTTCATTACACTGTAGTTGGGACCAATTCTTTAAGTGTAACTTTGCCAGCAAGATTTCTGAATTTTAAATTGTGGCTTCTGTTGAATGAAGTACTCTTACATTAAGTGATTTTTGAAGGTACTTGGCTGATTTAGCCTTTCAAAAATAGTCCAAGGCATTATGTCTGCATTGTTCAGCAAACTACCAGCATTCTCCCAATAAGGGAAAATTAATTTCCAGGATTAATGTAGGATTTTGAAAATATAAGCTTCACACTGAAGAGACAGACACACGATGATTTGAGGTCACTGGCAGCGTAAAGATTCAGGCTTCTCGGTGGATTTTGTTTTAAATCCTACAGTCTCGTTCTGTTGTCATTTAATATAAACTGCCCTCCTACCTCTTGTGGAAATACTGTCTGCCTCCTTAGCATCACAGCCTACATCTGAGACCCAAAATTAGGACTCCCGACGCGTAGTGAAGTCTGGGACCCTGTCTGTCATGCTCAGCGTTTGACTTCTTAGACACATTCAATATTTGTTGAATGAGTGAATGCCTCACTTTGATTGGAGAAGCAGGTTAATTTTCACGTCCTGCTAGCATTGCTGTTGGAAGTAGGAGTTCTGAATATACAAAAATACGTTCCTGGAGGCCAGGCTACTGTTACGGGTCAGCATCACACTTCTTTCTTGCCCTGGTTTATATGTATATATAAAGAAGAGCTAAGTGGCTGTCTAATTTCATTAACACTGTTGCTGTATTTAACACTATGAAAAATAAATGTTTCCTCATCTCAGGAAATGAATGAGATACTACTTTAGCTTTGTAGAACCAACTTGGGATTAAATTGTCATTCTTATACCCAGCAGCTAATAGGATTCTTAGGGCACCCTTCCATTCAAAATAGGACTGTGATTCTCTGTGTAGAAATGTGTACATTTTCATTTTTCTGTGATTAAAAATGGCTTCTAATATTCTATATTTTAGTGTCATGTTAGAGATTTCATTCCATGATCATTTGTTCATTCACATGTATTTTTATTTTTAGCTCTAAGCGAAAGACATGAGGCCTCAGCCTGAAATGGGGTTGTTTGAGGTCATCTGATTTCTGGCTAGAAGGTGTGCGATCGCCTCGTCCTGAAACCACTTCAGACCGAATGGTAACGGCAAAACCTGAGAGAGAGAGAGAGAGAGAGAGGCCTTCATGTTTTTCCATGTCTGTTCTCCTTCCCCAATTCCTTCCTTCCTTTTTGAGATTAAAAACTTTTTTAAGTTGTATTAATAAACAAAAGGTATTAAACAACATAATAACATATCTTAACTGAACTGGTTCAAATGTTTCACAAAAGGGTTAACATCATGAATCTGTATGCTAATTTAATTAAACCTTTTACAGTTGTTTGAACAGAGTTTTTTTAAAAATTAGCTCCAGTGAGCTACTTAATCAGCAACAAAATATTTATTATATGAAAAAACATGAGCCATTAGGAATTTGCAGATTGAAATATTTTTTTTTGAAAACCAATAGGATTTGCTCTTAAACAAAAGGGAATGCAGACTTCATAGGTTTTTCAGACTAGAAAGTGAGGATTCTTGCTACAGCTTTCTTTTTCTATGATAAAGAATTTTGATGTTTTCCGTATATGTGCTTATTTTACTTTTTAAAGTGTAAAGTGACTATTGAGACTGTTAGTTGTACCAGTTAACTTTGCTTTAATTATTTAACACGTATCAGTTAACTCTGCTTTAATTATTACATGTTCACAATATATTTTATGGTTGAAGGGAATAGAACTGGGATTTTTTTTTTCATTATAGTAAAACTTTTTTTTTTTTTTTTGAGGGGGGCGGTCTTCTCTTAAGTTTATTCCGATAGACCGTGTCCCATTAAATATGTTGATGTAGCAGTGCATGTTAGCAATTACTAGGCTTAACTCCCCTAGGAATAGAAGTCCAGTAAGGGTTTTTGCTCTAGTTCAGATTTACTTACTAAGCCATTATTTTGAATAAGTGGTTCTTTATGTTATTTCATTTCCTGTACCACATGTAATAGCAAAAGTAGTATTACAAGTTTACTTATATTTAGCCTAAATTGTGCATTTGTTTAATTAATGAGATGCTAAGAAAGTAAAATTTTACCCCATTCTGGAGGGCAAATTCTAAGGAACTGACATTTTTATTTTTTGAAAAAGTTATATGTTTATTCTCATGTTTCTTCTAGAAGCTCAGTTCTGTTATGTTACCTCATTTCTCTGCAGACATTATTTTCTTACCCTTCAATTTCTGATGTTGACTGAAAATTTATAAAATGTGTTTTTTTTCTTCTTGTATGTGACTTTCTGTAATGACAGGGAGAGTTCTTCACATGCACTAAGAAAAAATCATTCATGAGCCAGCCGTGGAAATCGGGCTGGTTTAGGTTGACTGGGAGAGCAGTGATGTTCTACCTGCAGTCTCCCGACTTATGCCTCACAGGCCAGCCTAGCCCCATTCTAAAGAAACACAGTGCGCAAGAAGTTGCAGTCTTTGTTTTACCATGTCTCTAGAAATGTGAACTCTGCCCTCTTAATTTTCTATAGAATAATTAAATAGGCTGGTCTAAATAGTATGATTTGTTCTAAGCTTGTAGTAGAGTTGTTTATAGATAGAGTTCACTTTTGTGTGTTAATGAGAAACAATTACTCATGTTTTTCATTTTGGAAATTCTGATTTCTTATAGTCACCCAAACAAAATTGTTTTTTCTCTCTTTCTTTTTCAAAAAATCGTATCTACAGTGGCTCTTTTTGAGGTTAGAACTGTGAAGCACATCTTCCTTACTTCATGTGCTAAAAGTTAATGTAATAGAGGCACAAAGACTTGAACCACTGTTAATTGACTTAAAAAATAGTTTCTACAGGTATGAGTTGTACAGGAACAAAATCTATAATTTCATTTATGCATCTCAGTGTCTGACACCATGATGATAGCTTTTAAAAATGAAGACAAAACTAATGCTACTTTAAAGCCTCAAATTGTACATGTGAAGCTATTTTGAGCCAATAACTACTAGATAATTAAATAGGGGGTGTGTATGAGTATAATTTAATACTTATTTTGCTATGCATCAACTGTCTTGTTTTTAAGTAAACGTTAATGTTAGACTTAAGAGCTTATAACTATAAGATGAGAAAAAGCATTAATTTTAGAATGTTTTGAAAATTATAAAAGTAAATATTGACTTTTTCTGAGAAAGTCTTTTCCTTTGACATTGTTTAATTTTTTTCCTTTTTGTTTTTTAGGTTTGCAATTTTTTTTGGTGATGGCATGTTCAGAATCTTGGATCCCTAAGTTCAATATATTGGAAATATTTAGGAACCCTGGAAATAATGTTGTTTTCATATACGTGACTTACTAGGTGAATCAGTAGATTTAATAAAAGTATATAAAAGGACAGATACTAGAATTTTGTGCTTCTAAGTTGGCACGCATGTCTCAGATTATCAGCTGTCAGTATTAGTCTCATACCCTGGAGACAGTTATCTTCTGAAGGTTTTGGGGTTCTCATGAACCTCATATTTTCCCAGGCCATGTAATTCCCCATGCCCATTTGGTCAGCTTCTTTCTGTCTCCCTTGGAGTGCAAGTTACTTAGATCAGAGGCAATTATTGATCAGGAAGAAAGAAGAGAGAGAAAAAAAAATCATCAAGGGACAATTCTAATGATAGTAATTACAAAATTTAAACCTGGAAGTGGCCTTAGAGTGGTCTATATTAGAATGGGCAAATTCTACCCAAATTATATCCGAATTACACTTGTGGCAAAATGCTGCCAATTTTCAAAAGTAGACATTACTATGCAGGACGGAAGTGCCAAGGAGGTAGGTGGAAGAGAGCAGTTGAGTTCCCCCCGCCCCCTCCTGTTGTTGGGTGAAAACCTTTAGTCTCCAGGTAGGAGCATTTCTCCTTTAAAAATTGAAAGTTAACTGTACTTCACGTCCCTGAACACTATTTAAAACTGTGGGCTGCTTTCCTGTAGACTCACAGTGCGGACTAGGATATTCTTGACCATGGGAATGAATGAAGAACTTGTATTTGAGAGGGGAGTCAGTCCTTGAGTGGGTTGTCTTTTTCTCTTGCCTGTTCCTGCTGGGGTTAAGAGACTTTTGAAGAACATTCTGGGGCAGATAGTTATTTCGATGGTGGAATAGGAGTGCCTCCCAACTCTTGACCAAAACCAGAGAGGATTGATTTTTAAGACCACATCCAGAACAACTTGGAAAACGATCAAGAGACTGCAGGGAACTAAAGAGACTGAGTCCATAGCACAGCAGAATGTTCACAGCCTGGTTTATTGCAGGTTTTATTGGTAGATTATCCACTATTCCTGGAATTAGTGCACTAATTTCTATGAGAAGGCTTTGGAAGCTGAGCCCCAGTACCGTATCCCCTTTTTTGCTTTGCTTTGCTTCGCTCTAAGAGCAACTGGCTGATATACATTTAATAGAAGGCACAATGAAAACATTAGGTAGGTTTTTTAAAAGTCAAGTTACATTTTAATCTAAGCGGCTATTGCCTATTTAGCTGCTTTCCCATTACAACTGGCTTTTAAACACTCCTGTTCTGTGATACTTTTGTCAATAGAGGTGTTTCCTCGTAGCCAATTCTAGCCTCCATATTGACTGGGCCTAGACATTCGATATACCCAGAAGGAATTAGCCAGGCAGGAGAAAACTTGGTCCCTACTGGAATGGATATTTTACCGACCTTCTTAGATTCTGAAAACTGTGAGTACAAATGAAGGAGACCCAAGAGAGGGGAAAACTTAAGAGCCTAAGAATGAAAAATGGTGGTGGGGGTCGGGGTAAACTCTGCCCTAGCTAACCCAGAGTGCACCCACCGAGGGAAGGACACCGGTTCCCTGGAGCTGGTGCGAGGGAGCGTGTGCGCCTGTGGCAGCGGCGTTCCCGCGCTGACTGGGGTGGCTCCCACTGGCAGGCTGCAGTGTTTTAAGGGTAGTGGCACGTGATCTTTGGAAATACTGATGCATTTCCTAACAAATGAGTTTGATTTTATTCTGGCATGTTCTAAATGGGTACGTTGCTCAAAGATTAAGTTAATTCAAAATAAATATCTTAGTAGAGAAGATATTATAAATTAGAATCTTTTATCCTTGTTGTATAACTTTAGAAAATAATACAGAGTACTGAGCGTAGTAGAGAATTGATGGCACGAATACAGTTAGTGTTCGTTGTTGCTTCCTAGAAACTTGTAAATAAAACCTTGAATCTGTTTAAATTTTATGTTGGTCTCAGTTGTACTTAAAGAGCATTGTAGTGTGTGTTTCTTGGGGAATCTGTACCTTTTTGGGTCACCATACTGTACAGCCTGGCACATGACTGAGAAATCAGAAATCTGACTCTGTACCCAGGGCTGAGCAGATCTTTGCGAGTTTAGGTACACTGAGCACATAAGTACACAGAGAAAATGAGCCTAAAACAATGGTTCTTTGTATGTTGGAAGTTTTAGACACACTCCTACAGTCATAGAAAAATCTATGGATCCTTTTCCTGAGAAGACTCCACAGACCTACATCTTCGTGCAGTTTCTGTGGGTGTAAGGACTGGCCCTGGTGGCCTGTCGGGAAGCGCTGATCTAAAAGACTCTTCGTTTTACTCCAGCCCTCGCTCTGACTGTGTTCTTGCACCCGTGGGTGATCCTCTGTTGCCCTGGAGTGGAGCGTCACATCTTCAAGGCCGCTTACTGCCTTTCCACACGTAGCAGAAGCCACGAGTCGAGAACTTCGTGATGAAGTGGACGAAAAACCTCTGCAAAGGGCTGTCCCCAAAGCCCCAAGTGGCAGAAACAGAGGCCGAGGCAATAAGGCGAGGGGCACCGCAGCCCTCCCAGCTGGTGCCTCCTGCCGGTGTGGGGGGTTTTACTCATAAGTTCAGTATTAATGTCTTGTTTTTAAAATGAGCATATTTCTTCTAAAATTTCTGATTATGAAGGTTTTCTCCATAAGTGTGACTTTTTCTCATGTCTTAGGATATCAAATTCATGATGTAAAATGTGTACTTCAAACGATAGTAGTAACTGGAAATTGGGATTCTGCTGTTTTGTGACTCTTGAATTTGCAGCACGTTTTCAGGAGAACTGTCGAGACTCCCAGATTATTCCGTCCTTATTCCTTTCCGATTTTCTGAGTGTATGATTATTTCTGAATTTTATTGATAAGTTTAGAGAAAGCTATCTTCAGTTCTTATTTTGACACAAAATGGATGCATTTGATTTATCTATTAGAAATGTGTTTCAACCAAAAGCCCATCCGAGTGGCCCAGTCTCTCTTTTGGAATCTCGTGATCACCCACCTGCGGCGTCGTTCCCTGGGACTTTGCTGCAACGCACAGCTTCGCTGAGAAGGGCGTCCCGGGGGATGAAGCAAACCGGGGAGGCCGGAGCACTGGGACTGAGCGCAGAGGTGGAGGAGCTTCCTAGAGGACGACGCGGCACATTCCGGAAACGTCGTAGATGGCGTCGCTCTTTGCACACGAGACTGTCTTTTTTGCATTGGACCCACAGACAGATAAAATAACCTCATAAAACATATTTTTAAGCAAAATACACCTCCCACCTGTGAAACACTTCGTCTACAGTGCAGTGTATTGCGGTGGCGGGAGCCTGGGTCAGTCCCTGTGCCTGAAGGCGAGGCATCAGTCCTGCAGGATTCCAGGGTGTTTTTGTTCTTTCAGAGTGTCATGTTTTAGGCTTTTAAATGTCTGCCCCACAATTTCAAGTGCCCTGAGAAAGGAGCCTGAAGTGAGCCACGCCCTGGGGACCATTCTCTGTCCCTGCCGCTGTCCCTTCTGTCGATTTAAATGTGGGGAAAACACCGAGCACACAGGATTCTAGTTGCTCAGAATCCTGTCGAATCTCTCCTGCTCCTCCCCACGTCGTTTCATTATGTCCCCTTCCCAGCGCCTCAGCACGGCGTCCATTCTAGCCCTTTGTCTGGAGGCAGGACGGAGTGTCACCACTCACTCGCTCCATCCTCTTCCCTCCCGTTGGCACGTTTCGTCCTGCTGAGGACAGAGTTTGCAGTTGCCGTGCCGCGAAGAGTCCACTTGGTCCCCTCCGTGTCCACCTTCCTGCATGTTCTCGTGGGGAAATAGAGTAGATCTAGCCGTAGGGATCTACGTTTGCCTGTAAAAATTCACAGCATCGTGTTTTAAACGTAGCTTTGTAGTTGTGCTGTTGACAACAGTCTTCACTGGACATCTCCGTGCCGAGCATTCTTCCCCTCCAACCACCGTATTCTTTTGAGGCCAGGAATGGACCTCAGCCTGCCCCGGGCAGGGAAGACCCAGTACTGATGTCCGCCTAAGCTTGCCGGTTCCTGGGGTTGTGAGTTAATGAGATAATTGAAGAGATCCACGTTTCTCGCAGGCACCGGTAAAAAATCACGTGCAGAGAAAGTGGTCCTGTCAATGAGATTTTGAAAGCAAGATTTGTCAAGACATAGGCCAAACTGTTAGGCCCACATGAACCCACATTGACTATCCAAGTGTGTTTTACTTTATAAAAACAAAAACTGCCATAACCCTGAAAATTATTAGCATGTTATCCTGATATATTAAAAATATATCACTCTCTAAATTTTTTATGTGTATTTTTCAGAAACACTGCAAATGCATTTTGTGTAAAAGAGGATATGGTATATATAATCATGTTCTGACTTTGGCTCTAATAAAAGTTAAATGGTCTAATTATTTCAAACCCTGTAGTGTGAAATTATTTTTTGAGAAAAATCTTAAAGCATGATACTATTTTTAGTTTTCATGTAATGTACAACTATTCTCAGAAGGTGCTTATATGTGTTTGTATTCATGTATAGAAATATTGTAAACAGGGCCCATGTATTTTCTCCGGTAAGTTTCTGACCTTTTGGTTGTAATTACCAAGTGCTTGGAGTCGGGGTCGCTGGACGCGCATCTCAAGCTTTTCTGTGCATGTTGCAAACTTTGTCCAAATAAAGTAGCTTTGTACTCTGAAGGAGCTTTTAGTAAGTAAATTTTTGGTTTTTAAAAAAAAAAAAAACAAACGTGAGTTAATGGAAATGAACAAATGTTCTATAAATATGATGATCTAAGTCAATGGGTTTGCAACTTTTCTACCCAGTGGGACCAGCGGTAGAATCTACAGGAGTTGGGTGGGGCAGGGGAGCGTGTGGGACACAGTTTGTAGGGAGGGGAAGGGCCCCAGGTGGAGGCAGTGGTGTGTGCCGGTGTGCGGACCTGTGTCCTAGAGCCCTGAACCCACGGCCAAGGGAGTTTGGGTAGTCGGAACCTGTCCGCAAGGTTCCGGAATGACGAGGGTGGGTGCGCCACAAAATAGCAAAGAAAAGGAGAGGGTGGGGACTTCATACTTTTTCAGTTTAAAAGTTGTCCCTTTAAACGTTTATGTCCTGTCTATTATATGCCCTTATTTGATAAAATAAGTTTGTAATCCTGAGTTCTCTAAAGATATTTAATTTTTTTTTTT
>RJWJ010019058.1:0-30725 GCA_004363605.1 Indri indri
AAAAAAACCCACTTTGCATCAAGGCAAATTTTGCACGCTTGAAGAATATTTATAGCCATCTTCTCCTCATCTCTTCTTCTGCTCCCTCACAAATGAAGCACTTAAATCATTTTGCAATAATGTCTTTGCAATAAGCCTAGTCAAATGGAGTTTCCACTGATGAGACACAGTATGTTTCAACAACATTTCCATTCATTGTTTCTTCTCTACTGAGACAGAGGGGTGGGGTGCAGAGGCTGCGAACCGTGACAAGCGTGTCTCCATGACACGTGGCCCTGAAGGGGTGTCTGACACCCAGCTGTGAACAGAAACTCCCTTCCAAGAAAGTAGACCCGGGCGGAAGGAGATGCCTTTCAACTGTTCTCTAGGCTAATGTTTCTCAAAATGCGGTCCCAGGATGAACAGTTTCAGCATCACCAGAGAACTTGTTAGAAAGACAAGCTCGGCAGGGCCACCCCAACCCTGCCGACTCAGAATCTCTAAGGCTGGAGTCTAGCGATCTGCAATCTGATAAGTCCTATGGGGGATTCTGATACATTTTCAGGTATAATAACCATTGCTCTAGAGAGTCATGACCCCCTGCGGCAGGGTCACCTCGGGGTTTGTTAAGGAACCAGTAGAAGAACCACTCCCCTCGTCCCCACCAAGACCTCCCTCCTGCTTCAAACCCTCAGGGGATGGATAGCAGGAGCTACAGGGTTAAACACTCCCCAGGTGGCTACGATGTTTTTTTAAAGTGTAAAAGCAACAAATATAAGCCAGTAGTTAACTGTTTTTAGGGGGAGGGGAATTAAAGCCCTTTCTTCAGATAAAATCTTACATGGGCCCCCATAGACTGCATTTCACCAAATGTGAGCCGACATTGATTCTAAGATGCGCTGTTAGAGAATGTAAGGAAAGAAGGCGCTCACAACTGGTAAGTATAAGATGCTGTTGGTGGTTAAGATATGACCCAATTTCAAAGATGCAAAAAGGTGGAAAATGTGCATTTGAGAACCGACAAAATACAGAATGAAACCCAAAACTGCAGATATTGCAACTGATGCAGGTTGGAGAGTTCTGGAGCCCTTTGACTTCCTCCTTACTCTTTGGCAGCCCCAAAGAAACTCAAAGTTTCAGGAAACACAATGTAAAATGACTGCATCCAAAAAGGCAAACCACAGAGTAGAAGACTATGTCTGCAATACATGTATCTAACAATGGAACTTACAGCCACAGTATATAAAGAGCTGTTGCACATCAATAAGAAAAACAATAGAAGAATGGGCAACAGACTTGAAAGACCACTTTTCCAAAGAGGATAATCAAATAGCCAAAAACATGTGAAAAAGCACACGATGGAAGACAATTTGGTACTATCACACACCCACCAAAATTGCCACATGGAAAAGACAGACACTACCAACTGCTGGTGGGGATGTGAAGCACCTAGAACTCTCACCCATTGCCATGGGAGTGTAAATTAATACAAACACTTTAGCAAACTGCCTATTAGAACTGAACATAGAAATAACTTTTATAAAACCCAGCAATTCCATTCCTAGGTATATTCCTAACTAATATGTATAACATGTGCACCAAAGGACACGTACAAGAATGTTTATAGCAGGTTTGTTCGTAACAGTTCAGTTTTTAAAATTAATAAATAAACCTGGAAGCAACCAAATGTCCCTTGACGGTAGAATTGGTAAGTAGGGGTCTATTCACATAGTGGAATACTAGACATCAGTGAAAATGAATGATCCACAGCAATGCAGATGAACGTCACAAACATAACGCCCAGTGAATGAAGCCAGACACAAGTGGGTCCACAGATTTGTGTGCATTTAGGTAAAGTTCAAAAACAGGGAGGAAAATGTCTATAGTGCTAGCAGTCGGTTTGGTGTTATCCCTTGGGTGCTGGTGACTAAGGAGGCAAGAGGGAGACTTGTGGGGGAACTGGGAATGTTCTGTGTCTCCTTCCGGGTGTCTGTTGCAATAGAACACTGGTGTGTTCACTTTGTGAAAATGCATTGAGCTACACACTTATGATATGTGCGCTTATTTGTATATTGGTCTTATTTAAAGTTTAAGAAAAAGGACGAGAAAGAGAAAGAAGAAGATGAGGGAGGAGAAGGAGGAACAGGAACGAGGAGAGGGGGAAGGGATAGAGGAATTTGGGGAGGAGAAAGACATCATAACACTCAGTCATCTAAATGTGCTTCCTAGAGAAAGCACCGCTTTGACTTCTAGTTGAATTATTTTTTGTGGACTTGATATCATGCCCTTGGCTTGCAGTTCAGGATGATGCTACCAAAAACACTCCTACAGAACCCCTCTTTTATTTACTGTGTGAATATTGCTGAAGTCATACTTTGCCATATCCCGTAGGGCTCCTTTTACGAGGATCCATGGGATAAACTTCCCTTACACCTCAATACCCAGAAAAGTTACTCATCTCAAGAATAGGTGTTTTTTTTTTTTTTCAATCTAGGCACAACATGTCTATGGAATATCTTGTTTCCCTCTTAGCTTTGGCTGCTAGGAAGCTCAGTATTAGATTCAGCCCAACTTTAATGGTTGTATTCACCCATTCTGTGTCTATTCCATACTAGGGAGCTGTGGTTAGTTGATGAACAAGACACATCTCTGCCCTGGGGGGTCTCACAGTGCAGCTGGGACACAGACATGCAGGAAGTTGT
Source organism: Indri indri (assembly GCA_004363605.1). Classification (NCBI taxonomy): domain Eukaryota; kingdom Metazoa; phylum Chordata; class Mammalia; order Primates; family Indriidae; genus Indri; species Indri indri. The sequence continues at coordinate 2,682 of RJWJ010019058.1, forward strand.
TAGACAACAGACAGTCAATGCTCTGAGGGGAAACACAGGGCTAGGGGTAGCACATAGTAGGGCCCTAACCCACCCTTCAAGTGTCAAAGAAGTCTTCTTGGAGGAAGGACCACTTAAGCTGAGTGAAAGGGATGGAGAGACATTAACCAGGTGCAGAGGGTGGAGGAAGGTGTTCCAGGCAGAGGGAACAGCATGTGCAAAATCTATGAGGCGAGAGGGCGTCTGAAGCCAATGGTAGATTTCCATTTCCTAACTCTTTCCCCGGCTCTGTATACTCTTCAACTTTTATTTCACTTCGCTCTGATTTTCTTTGCTCTTAACTTTTATCTTAACTTTTTTCAAGGTCTCATGCATCTTTTTGTAATTATATGTGATATAAAGATGCAAAGAGCCAGGCAGAATGCTCTGCAGGTGGGGACACTTGCTGGCTTGGTTCAGGTCGCAGAAGCCTGAGCTCCCTCCCTTCCTGCTACGTGTGTCCCATGAGCTGTTGCTCAGGATGCTGAGAACGTTCATCTCATCCCTCCAAGTCTGTCCCCAACAGCCAATGGGCGGCAAATCCCCCTGTCGGACCTGACAGCTGCTGATTAATGACTGCCTCAAATGTCAGCTCAGTGGGAAGGGATTTCTACAGGGAAGTTCCTGAGATTCCCAGCCAACCCACAGCTCTTCAATTTTTCACTTCTGCTGCTCCAGTCCTCGCTGCTTTCAGCAAGAGAGGTCAGGCAGCCTGCTCCCTAGAGACGCGAGTGAGACTGCCAGGCCCTGTGAGTCATTTCAACTCAGCAGTATTTTGCATAAGAAGGGACAGGCTCAGGGTGGAGTGTCTCGGCCTGGCCTGTCCTTACACTTTGCGCAGATGTGACCCTTCCTACGAGGAGCCCCAGCTTGCTCCTTCCCCATGGCTAACTCCACAATTGACATTTTATTGTGGCTGTAGGAGCAGGCGTGGGTGACATAGATACAACTCCACAGGGAGGATAAGAAAGGGTGGAAAAGAGATGGCTCCTTCCCAAACCTTATTCCACATCCTCACATGAGCCAGCCAGGCTCAACTCGGGCTGTCAACACAGGAAGAAGAGTATGTTCTGTTGGCTTTATCATAAATCCAATTACAGCTACCTTTCTCCTTCAACCAAACCGAGCGATATTATCAGTAATAATAACACCAGGTGCTCGCAGGGGTAGAAAGCCTTAGTTTTGCTCTGGACTGACAAATATTACCCAGCGTTGCCTCGGAACCCTTGCACTCGCCATTTCTACTCTTTCTCCCAGATCGGCACATAGGTGGCTACATCGAATTATTTGGATCTGGAATCAAAATAGGCCCCACTCAGCCTCTGTCACTGTCACCTCCCTCTGCTTTATATCCATAGCATGTCACAACCTGTAACTAGTTCGTTTGAGGTCTCCCTCTAAACCTCGGGAGGACAAGGACTTTGCCTCATGTCCCTAGCTGTTTTCAAAGTGTCCAATCAAATGCCTACCACATGGAGGTGTTCATACATACACATTTGTTGAATAGGTGAATAAATGGGTTCCATTTGGTCTTCAACAGACCCCTGTGAGGTACCCAGGGCTTCGTGGGAAAACAGAGCAGGGGGCCAGGCACAGTGGCTCACGCCTGTAATCCTAGCACTCTGGGAGGCCGAGGCGGGCGTATTGTTTGAGCTCAGGAGTTCGAGACCAGCCTGAGCAAGAGCGAGACCCCGTCTCTACTAAGAATAGAAAAATCAGCCAGGCGCAATGGCACGTGCCTATAGTCTGAGCTACTCGGGAGGCTGAGGCAGGAGGATTGCTTGAGCCCAGGAGTTTGAGGTTGCTGTGAGTTAGGCTGAGGCCACGGCACTCTACCCTAGGAGATAAAGCAAGACTCTGTCTCAGAAAAAGAAAAAGAAAGAAAGAAAGAAAGAAAAGAAAGAAAGAAAGAGAGAGAGAGAGAGAGAGAGAGAGAGAGAAAGAAAGAAAGAAAGAAAGAAAGAAAAAGAAAGAAAGAAAGAAAGAAAGAAAGAAAGAAAGAAAGAAAGAAAGAAAGAAAGAAAGAAAGAAAGAAAAGGAAAGGAAAACAGCTGGGAATGGGATGAAACAAGGAAAACACTTACTGTGCAAAGTTTAAGGGGGTGCCAGAGTTCTCAGAAATCAAGATAAATAATATTTTTAATGTGATATTTTTTAAATGTCAATACAAAAAACCATGATGATTCAAATACCAAAATTTAAACAAAGACCGGATCCCACTGTGCAGAATAATGCCTCATTTGCCTCACCCTAATCCTGGCCCACGAATCCTGCATTTATTTAAAATTTTGATATTTTGCTCATCAGGGATTTTTGTGCGTTAATTTACAATTAAAGATATTGCATTAAAATATTATTTATCTCACTGAGTGTTTTTGTGACCTTTTAAATTGTGTGCCCTAGACAAGTATCTCCCTCACCTCTTCCTGGTTCCAGGCCTGAAAGTCTAAATGGAACAGCGGGTTTTCCTTGAATAGCGACTCCCTGGTCTATCCACAGCTCACTGACCACATATCACATCATAGCATATGACTCCGTCTAGGAGTTCTTCCGTAATTTGCAGTCGCCTTCCTGGGGCAGGAAGTGTCTGGTTCGTGTCGTGACACCAAGCCCACGAACTCAACATGCAACTAAAGACAGAAAACCTCAGCAATGCAATCACACTCACCCAGCATAATCTTCTCTAACCCTATGATCACTTCCACACCCCAGGTAAAAACTACTCTGAATTTTGTGTTATTATTCTTATAAATACGTTGACACCATAACTATGTATGTATATGGGCCTAATCAATATACAGCAATGTTTCGAATGTTTGAAAATTAACGTATATGCTATCCTACTTTAAGTAGTCTTCTGTGACGTAATCGTTTTCCTTTGGCGTTATGTTTGCAAGGGCAACCCATGTTGATATACATATTTCTAGTTTAAGGATCAGGAAACTTTTTCTATAAAGATCTAAATACTAAACGTTTGGGTCTTTGCAGGCCATATGGCAGGGCTGAGTAGAGTAGTTTCAGGCTGCAACTCAGCCCTGTCATTGTAGCATGAAAGAAGCCATAGACGACACATAAATAGATGAGCATGGCTGTGTTCCAATAAAACTTTATTTACAAAAAGCCAGTGGTGAGCAAGATTTGGCCTGCAGGCCGTAACTGCTTGCCTCTTCATTCATTCTCACCTTTGATAACTCAATTTGTAATATAACAAAATGTGTGCACCCGTTCTCCTATTAATAAGTTCTCATTTGAGTGCTGACATTCAACGTAACAAACTCTGTTGCTATGAACATCTTGTCTTTTCACATCGACATGGCTAAGATCTCCCAGCCTCTATACCTAGAAGCGGAATTGCTGGCCAGAGGGCAGAAAATGCCAAATTGTTCAAGAGTGATTAGATCAATTTATCCTCCCACCGGCAGTGAATAAGAATTCCCGCTGCTACACAATCTTGCCAACACTTGACTACATCAGACTTTTCAATTTTTCCCATCTGATGTGTGAAACGGTACCTATTGAGGTGTTAATTTGCATTTCCTGATTGCTAGTCGGGTTGAGCATCTTTTCGTGACTTTATTGCCCATTTGAATTCCTCAACATTTGTGGGGTTTTTTATTTTTTATCTATTTCAATAGATTTAGGGGGTACAAATGACTTTTTGTTACATGGATGAATCGTACAGTGGTGAAGTCAGGACTTTTACTGTACTCGTCACCTGTACAGTGTACATTGTACCCAACAGGTAATTTTTCATCCTTCACGTCCCTCCCAGCCTCCCTTCCTCTGAGTCCCCAGTGGCCGCTATGCCACTCTGCATGAGCATTGATACCTACTGCTTAGCTCCCACTTACGAATGAGAACATGTAGTATTTTTTTTCTGTTCCTGAGATACTACACACATAGGACAATGGCCTCTAGTTCCATCCAAGTTGCTGCAAAACACATTTCATTCTCTTTCATGGTTCGTTAGTATTCCATGGTGTGTGTGTGTGTGTGTGTGTGTGTGTGTGTGTGTACCACACTTTATTTATCCACTCATCAGTTGATAGGCACTCAGGTTGATTTCATATATTTGCAATTGTGAATTGTGCTGCGATGAACATGTGAGTGTAGGTGCCCTTTTTATAAAATGACTTCTTTTCCTTTGGCCTATGTATATATATATTTTTTCTTTTGGATTGTTTGCCTTCTTCTAATTGATTTGAGGAAGCTCTTTACATATTCTGGACACTCTCTGCCAGTTTGCAAATTTCAACTCCAAGTATGTAGTATGTCTTCAATTTTATGCTTTGACAAATAGTTTATTACATTAATATAGAGAAATTTATCCTTTTTCCCTATGATTTGTGCTTTGTGACTTATTTAGGAAATCTTCCCTTTGGAGCCAGAGGACGTGGGTTCGAATCTCCGTTCCACACTTGCTAGTTGTGTGGCCTTAGGAAGATCCTTAATATCCCAGTTTCCTCCTCTGTAAAATGGATACAATAATAGTGTGTACTGCACAGGTAATGTTGAGGGTGTTTATAAAACAATTAGCACAGTGCCAAGCATATCATCATTCTCTCCCTTCGACAGACCTCACATACACAGAGAGCCCACACAAGGACCCAAGAGGAAGGATGGGATACCTTGTTCTCCAGCAGGTCTGCATTCTGCCGGAGTTCATTCCGTGACTTCTCTGATTTTTCTAGCTTCTGTCTCAGCGTCATCAGCTCCTCCTACAAAAACAAACACTGTAGCAGAAGCCATTCTGGACCAGCAATGTACAGCCTACTTGTGTTAAGAGTGAGCAAAGTGTATGAAGTTTTTGTGATCTATTGCACAGAATGGTGACTATGATAATACATTGTATATTATTATAAATAATAATGCATTGTATCTTTCAAAATTGTTAACAGAGCATAGTTTAAATGTTTTCACTACACATAAAAAAATAAGTCTGTGTGTGGAAAAAGTGATAAATTTGTCAATGAGGCTGGTTTAATCATTCCACGTGGTAAACATATATCAGAACATCATATTGTACTACATAAATATATACCATTATTATTTGTCAAATTAAAAATAAAATTTAAAACGGAGTGGTTGGGAAATGGATTCAGCCAGCATACTTATGTTGGTACCCAGATGCTAAGTTCCTACAAAGCTTTATCTTTCATTATTTCTGAGTATCAACATCTCTGCTCCCACAAGTCTGGTCCAGCCCAGCCCAGTCTAGGAGGGGCTGAGTGCCAATCACCAGAAGGCCACCATTGCTCCATCTGAGACTGGGCACGCCTGCACGCGGACGGTGTGCTCAGCACTTCATCTTCCCAAGGGTCATTTTTCTGCCAGTGGCTCAATATATTTGGAACATCTCAGAGGAATATCTGGAAGGGGGCATCAGAGGATGTTGGGCTGCACATTCTTAGATCAGAAATTTTCAGGGGTGGGGGCACTGGGTCCCAGATGCGAGCACCAGGAAGGGGGTGGTAGGAGGGAGTAGCCACTGGGGCCCTTCCTGCTGCATGGACTGACCTCCTTGGCTCGGAGCTGCTCATTCCCGATGGTGGCACTCAGCAGGGGCCGGAGGGAACCAAGGAGCTGCCACCACCGCCAGTCCTTGACCGCCAGGAACACAGCCACATTCTTCTGGATGCACTGAGCAGCCAGTCGGCAAATCTGCAGAGGAAAGAGAACGGGGACTGGAGGGGGTCCTTCCCAACTCCAGTGAGGAGGGAGAGGGTCGCAGAGGGCCTGGAGGAAGTGGGTTTATATCCTGGTGGAAGGGACTGGATAACTTCAAAGAAAAAAAGCTTCCTTTCATGGCGCCCTTTTGATGTGTCAGGCTCTCTGCATCAGGCACAATGCCATAACTTATTCCTGCATGCTCAAATAAGAACAATAGTAATAACAATAATGATAATAATAGGAGAAAGAGCAGAAGATACTGTTCAACAGGGTCACATCTCATGTGGGGATTTAGGTTTAAAAGTCACCATGCTAGGCAAAAGTTATCCTTGAAAAATCCCCCAAATTGCCCACAAGGAACAATGTCCAAGATTATGTTGTTAGCTTATAGTGAGGGACAGATTTTTTTTTAAGTGTATTTAAACACTAATTCCATGCTTCTCAAGTGTGCACCAGAGTCCCCAGGAGGGCTTGTTAAAACACAGATTGCTGGACTGCACCCCCGGGGGTTTCGATTCAGCCACTCTGGGACGGGGCCCTGAGAATGTGCATTTCTAACAAATCCCAGGGGATGCTAATGCTGCCGCTCTGGGGACTGCACTTGGAGAAGCACTGACCTATTCCTTCTTATCACAGGTGGGGCCCAGGCCCACACTGATGGAGAGAGATGCTTTTCTCGCATCCCCATAACCATAGCCAAGCCTGTGCGGCTGGTATGCTGCTTCCTGAATGCCAGGCCCTGCCCTGAGCATCTTGCAAACCTCTACTCAGTCCTCACCACAGTCCTAGGAGGGTAAGTATTATTACCATATCTCTATTTTACAGATGTGGAAACTGAGGTGCAGAGAGGTAAAGTCACATACCCAGTGTCATCTAGCTTCTTGGTGGCAGAGCAGGTTTGAACCCTCGCAGCCAAGCTGTAGAGCCCAGACTCTTAACCCCTATTCCAAATCATCCCAAGACATAAGCTAGCTGAGTGCAGAAGGCCAGTGGGGTCTCCCACAATAGTTTAATTATTTATGTTCTCACCTTTTTCTGTTTTTGCCAAGTGCATGTACTTGAGTTCACAAATTCACATAAACTAGAGGCACATGTAATGAGACTCCACTCTAATAGTAGTAGTAATTAAGAATAGCAATACTAAAGTATAACATCTAGGATTTATTGAGCAGTTACTATGTGCCATGCACTGTATTAAGTGCATATTATCTTATCTCACCTTCACTCAGCTACTAAGAGGGAGAGGTGGGATTCAAACATATACATTATTTGCCCCCAGAGCCATGCAGTCCATTGTTCAGGCTACAGAGAGAAAATTCAGTCTCCAGAGATCTCTGACGATGATGACCCAGCACGGCTCAGGACCATGTGATCGACTTGGTCTTTGGTCCCTGAGACCTCAGTGGCCAGGACCTGTGCATGTCCTGTCCGCTGAGCCACAAAAGTGAATTCCTCCAGAAATGGGACAGGTCGAAATCATGAATCAGCCCAGGAGGGCTTGGACAACCTCATGGATCCCTAGTGCAAGAAAAACGTCCTCAATAATTTGATGTCAATGTCCCATAAATGATCATAACATCTTGCAAAGTGTCACTTAGGACTCTCACTACTCAGGTTAGGCCCTTGGACTGGCAGCATTAGCATCATCATGGGAGACGTGCAGGCCCCTCGCTCACTCCGGACCCACTGGGTCAGGGTCTGCATGCTCACAGTATGCAGTACCTTCAGCTTCTTGAATTCCTGGCGAGACAGAAAGCCCTTGCAAGCCGCCTGGAAGAGAACGATGCTCTGAGACACCAGCTTCTCTCGCTGCTTCTCAAGCTTGGAGACCACACCTGCCTTGAGGAAAACCTGGGAGGAAGGAAGGTCATAGGTGACTCCTTTGCTGGAATGGGAGGTGCTTGCAACTCAGACCCCGGTTCTCTTGCATCCGCCCACAGTATTTGCTGGCAGCTGCCCCTCGATGAGGGTCTAAATGTTCAATGCATTTTGTCTCCTGAGGGCTCCCTTTTCCCCTTCCCCAGCCCCTGGAGACTCAGCGTGGTCCACGCACCAGCAGCATCAGTGCTGCCTGGGAGCCTGGTAGAAGCGCAGAATCTCAGACCTCCCTCCAGACCTGCTGAATCAGAAGCCGCATTTTAACATGATACCCAGGGGACTTGTGTGCACATCGGTTTGAGAACCACAGCTGGGACGGATGTGCCTACACGTTTCTGTGCACCGGAGTCACCCAGGAAGTATAGTAAATGCAGACTCCCAGGCCTCACCCCAGGAAAGGTTGGATCGTGGGTTTGGGGGCGAGGCCTGGGGATCTGCATTTTCCAATAGACACCACCACAGATCTGAGAGAAGTGGCGGCCTAGAGATACCTCCGTCCAGCCTTGCAAGGAAGGGCAGAGACTGTGGGGGAAGTGAGGGCGGCCCGCCTTGGTCTGGAGAGGACGGGGCTGGGTTGGTGCCACCCATGGAGGCGCTCAGGCATCTAGCGGAAAACAGCCCTCGGTACACGATTTCTGGCCGCAGCTCATCAATAATGGATGACGCCCTCTGCAGCACTCTGATCAATGCCTCCGTGGCACCCCACGGAGCCGCCTTCTCCTAGACTGCAGGGAACAGGAGTGAGGAAGCCAGGACCCCAAGACCGACTGTCAGCAACAGATTAAAGCAGAGAGTCCTGCAGGTCTGAATTAAAGGATTTTCTGAAAGAACCTGAAGTTTTGGGATCAGGCCTGCTGCAGCCAATGTGGTAGGTGGGGTAGCCACAGTTTGGTGTGGCATTTCCTCACCTTCCCAGAGGCAAAGGAAACATCCTCTCAGGGAGGGATTCGAGTCCGTGCCAGGAAAGGAGTCGTGCCTCTAATGCACTTACGCTACTTATTTCTAAAAACAATCCTGTGTTTCTTTGTCACAGGTGGCTTATAACCCAAAAGTGTCAGTTTCTCTGGAGACACCGAAGAGATCTGTCTTAATTGGTGGTGTTATTGATTAATGTCTAACATTTATGGAGTGCTTGCTGTGTTCCGCAACTAGACTAAACCGCCCCTCAGTATGCAGATAAGGCGATTTACATGCATATCCTATATGGTAGTGTGGATCCTCGTATTTCAGGGAGGGATAAACTAAGTCTAAAAAAGGCATTTGCCCACGATCCCCCACTAGCAAGTGGCAATACCACGATTTCTTTTTCCCTATCTGACTCCAGACAAGACTACAATTATCACTGAATGTAATTAACATTTGTGTGGCATCTACATTTTTCAAAGCCCTTTCTCCTACGTCCCATTTTAATATTCAAAGCAGCCCTATGAGGAATCATTGGCTCAGGTAGGTTACGTAATCGATTCAAGTTCACACGGCCAGTTAGCAACAAAGCTAAGACTTGAACCCAGAACGTGGGTTCGTCTCCTGCACCCATTCTCAACGTCAACAGGAGGCTTCCTTTTCTCATTCGTTATGACACAAACACCAGAAGTTGGAGGCTCAATTGCAATTCGATACCAGGTGGAACAGAGTCTCTCAATCAATTCTCCGTTGCCCTAAACCTATTTTCGGTAATGGAGACTATTCCACCTATCTATCGGGCACTAAACCTTTTCTCGATGGGAAAATAAAAATTAGCACCACCAATCAGTGCTAACTCTGTTTTGCAACACTCCCTGGCTTTGCAGAACACTTCCTCTCAGCCAGGGCCGGCCACCGAGACAATTAGTCTTATCGAAATAAAGACACGATTGACTCATTACCTATCAGATTGCCTCAATAATGACAGTATTAATTTCACAAGCTGGTGAGTCTCAAAGGCTGCTATAAAAAAAAAAAAATCAATGGCCAAAGTGATGACAGGACCAGTTCGTATATTACAACAGGCGGCAGACGCTGCCAAAACCGCCATTGATTAAGTATGAAGCTTTCATTAAAAAGATAATTGGAAACCACCATACACAGGGTGGGAGTAAGTCATTGCCTCTGCAGAAACTTATCTTGATTTTTTTTTTTTTTTTTTTTTTGCCTTTTAAGAGCATATTGCCGACCAGAAGGCCCACTGTATGTGGAATCACACCTTTTTCATAAATGCCACAGCCCTCAGCACAAGCCCTGATAAGGCGCCAGGGGCTGAAAAATCACAAAGAAAAATCTAAATTATTCGCTTTTCACGGATCCAGCTGCTTATCGGACACAAACAGAGAGGAACATCGCCAAATCCCCGCCTCCAAGGAATCCACAGGGGCCGCTACTATGCAACCTGTTTTTCCTATAAAAATTCTGGAGGCCGAGGTTTTCAAAAATCTGATATGGAGATAGCTCCCGTATCTGGTAAGGCCGAGGAATTAGCTCCTCTCCTCCTAGTAATTTCCCAGATTAGAGAAGTTTAATTCTTTAAACATTAAAATGTTATCCTATTTGATAAGCTTCTAGCCCCAGTGTCAAAAGTAGTGACAGTGTCAAATTCAGCAAGTAGTGACAGTCAGCCCCTGTCAGATCACAATTTACTGATTCCTAAAGTCATCTTGGGAGGGAGAAAGTGGTGACTCCATTTTACAGATGGAGTAACTGAGGCCAAATCCTACAATGCATAAGGTGTTGTATCTGCCCTTAAATTATCTCAATCTAGTCCCAGCCTGGTTTCTGAAAGGATACATTGATCTTGATTTGCTCTTAACACTTTCTTAGTGAACACCAAGCATTATTCAATCATGTTTTATTCCTGACATGTTTAGGCTTAGACCTTTTGCTCCTGCCTCTGCAAAACTATAACAACCTTCTCCTGTTTTCTCCTTTGCTCTGCAATAGCTGCTAGGATCCTAAGGACTGACTTTTGCATTCATGAAATGACTGAGTAATTATCAAGACCAGTGGTTCTCAGACTTGAGTGTACATTGGAATCACCCAGAGGGCATGTGACCACACAGATCCCTGGGCTCCACCCAGAGTTTCTGATTCATGAGTCTGGGGTGAGCCTAAGAATTTGTGTTTCTAGCAAGCTCTGTGGTGACACCAATGCTGCTGGTCCAGGGACCATACTTTGAGAACCGCTGTTCTAGAAGGATGAAGTGCCTACAGCCAAAGAACAACCCCCCTGACTTAGGACCATCAAGACCTGTGTGTAAAGAATGTGTCGTATAGAGTCATGTGCCACACAGGGACATTCCAGTCAACAACAGACCACAGACACGACAGTAGTCCCATAGGATTATAACGCCATATTTTTACTATTCCTTTTCTATATTTGTTCAGATACACAAATACTTACCATTGTGTTACAGATGTGTACAGCATTCAGTACAGTAATGTGCTGTACAGATTTGCAGCCTTGGAGCAATAGGCCAGACCATATAGCTTAGGTGTGTAGTAGGCTATCCCATCTAGGTTTGGGTAAGTGCACTCTACGATGTTCATGCAACGAAATTCTCTAATGATAATTTCTCGGAACATATCCCCATCATTAAGTGACACATGACTGCATTGCCATTAATGAACAATATACCCATAGCACATAGAAAAGCCCCTGGCATTTGGACATATATGGGTTTGCATGGAGTCTGTACCCTCAGTTATCTGTGAGATCTGAAAAGAGGCTTATTTTCCAGAGGCACGGCTTCCTCATCAGTAAATCAGGATCATACTTATTATCTCACATAAGACTGTCAGGAACAAAGAAGAAAATGTGTGGTTGCCGAGCATAGTACCTGGCTCATGGTGGGAGCCAGGGACTCATGGGTTTATTCTCTCTATTGAAAAAGTCAGCAAAGACCCAGGTGCTGCAACTCCTACCTAGCAGGAGAAATCAGGGTGAGACCACAGCAGACTAACAACACCTTATCAGGACCAAGAGGCCAGTGGGGGGACACTAGTGCGGGTGAGCTGAGGGGTGCAGCCAGTGTAAACGGCTGTGAGCTCTCCGAGGAAAGGGCGGCTTTCAGGGACGCATGATGGCGCAGGCTCCATGAAGTACAAATTGCCAAGAATGCCACCATGGTGGGCTTCTGGGGAGGAGAACCCTTCCCTGCACCTCACATAGCACCTGGAGGTGGAAGGCAATTGGCAAAGGTTATTGGATGGCGTTAATCAACCAGTAGATAACTAGGCGGGGGGATGGACAGAGCAACTTTTCCTTTTGTCTGTTCCCTCTCCAATTTGGATCTCTAAACTGTGTCCCTTTTCCTCTGCCCACCACTTAATCCTTGAGTTTAAAATCTCTATGCCCCACTTCCCAAACTAGAACCCATGGGACACTAGCTCCAGGAGATGGTAATGAGCATTCCACAGAGACAAAAGGCTGGGGGTTCCATGGTCAAATAGTTTGAGAAGCTCTAGGTACCATGTTTCCCTTCTTAAAAACTTGCAGCCTATATGAGCCCATTGGGGAAGTGTGAAGATTCTTCTCTAAACATTGAAGCATTATTTGGAAGAATTTTTGGCTCAATGGCAGTTTGGGAAAAGCTATTTTTCTCTGCTTGAATAATCATGTGCCTTCTCAAGGCCCTTCTTTCTTTTCACTTCCTGCTGTCCATTGGCTAGGACTGTAGCAGCGTTACAGCTGGTTGCAAAGTAGGAGTTACAAGGCTCTGAGTGAGGATGAGTGTTTCTTCCCAGGTTGTGTGGCAGCTCCTTTTGAGCCTCAGAAGTTCCTATTAAGGACCAGAGTGTTCACTCTCCCAAAGCCCTGAGGTCCCTGGGAATGTAACTTCTAACCAACGATATTTCTCAATGCTATTTCCAACCCTATGATGACAGTTTGCCTTCATGACCTTGTAAGACAGGCAGGCCGGAAAACATTAGCTTTGTTTTCAGTTTGGAAAAAGGAGACCACAGGGATAATGGACAATTGAGCCAGGACAAGAATTAGGTCACATCTGGGTGCCCGATGCGACGGGCAGAATATAGTAAGAAAGAAACTCCACTCACTTGGCTGTGCCCCATGGCTACCGCCTTCCCCTCCAGGTCCAGGGTCTGCAGGAGCTCCTCCACGGCCTGCGGGTGGGAGGAGAAAAATCAGGAGGAGAAGGTACACGGAAGGTAGGAGACGCCTAGAGGGCAAGGTCAGGCTAGCTGAATGGCTGATGCACCGGGAGCAAGGATGACCCCACATGTCTGTGAGCTTCGGCAAGTGCGAAAGGGGAGCATGTACTGAGCACCTACTGTGTGCCATCCATTCCACTGGGACCGTCACAGATGCCAATTTGTTTCATCCTTTCAGCAACCTTAGGTGGGTCGTCATGCTACTATGCCCATTTTACAGAGCAGAAAACTGAAGGTACAAAATATTATTATAATAATATAAAATCGAGGATGCAGCTTCTATGGAAAAGGGTATGGCGGTTCCTCAACAAATTACAGACAGAAGGACTATGTGATCCAGCAATTCCACTTCTGTGTATATATCCAAAAGAATTGAAAACGGGGTCCTGAAGGGAAATTTATACATTTGTGTTCATAGCAGCATCATTCACAATAGACAAAAGGTGAAAACAACCCAGGGATGGATGGATAAACAGTATGTGGTATGTCCACACAACGTAATATGGAAAGGAAGAAATTCTGACACAAGCTACAACTTGTACGAACCTTAAAGGCATTATGCTAAGTGAAATAAGCCAATCACAAAAGGACAGATATTGTAAGTTTCCACTTCTATTCGGTACCTAGAGTAGCCAAATTCAGAAACAGGAAGTAGAATGGTGATGGCTGGGGGTTGAGGATGGGGAAATGGACAGTTGTTGTCTAAATGGGTACAGAGTTTCAGTTTTGCAAGATAGAAAGAGTTATGGAGACGGATGGTGGTGATAGTTGCATCACACTGTGAAAGTACTTAATGCACTGAACTGCACATCTTATAATGGTTAAGATGGTAAATTTTATATTATGTATATTTTACTGCACACACACACACACACACACACACACACACACACACACACAAAACAAAACCGTAGGTGAAGGTATTTTTCCAAGCTTACAAGGTTACGCACAGGGCAAAAGGCAGACTCCGATCAAGGTCTGGCTATGTAGCAACACCCATGTCTTGAACTGCTCCAATTGCCTAGGATGGCTCCAGAGGACTCAGGGCACTAAGAAATTCACGTGCTGTGTCACGAAGTCAACCTGTGACCGCCTCCCCCGCACTCTGTGCTTCACCCATCATACTAGCCAGAGACAGCCTCACTCTCATGCATATGTGCTAAATAAATGATGTGGGCATTCACCTTGTCCACCTGACCTAGAGCCTGTGTTTAACTTCTCTCTTATTTCCTCCACTGCACCACAGTACTCTTCTGTGCATACAATAGGAGCTCAACAAATACGGTGACTGAATGAAGGACCACCTAAACAAGGAAGATCCGATGGGAGGGAAAAGCAGCCCCATGCGGGAGAAATAATTACACTCAAAGAGATTTCTAGATGCAGCATAGACCACATAACCAGCCATTGAATGGAATCTTCCTCTCGTAAATTGTCACGCAGGCATTGAAACCACCCTGCCAGGGATCTGCACCCTCAGACAAATACAGGTCATGTCCGGTTCCCGTGTGACTGCCAGTTTCCCTCCCACTCCACCCTCGCACCGCCCCTCATTGCTCTTCCACTCGCTGAAAATAAGAAAGTCTATTTTCAGAATAAACCGTCAGAAAAGTAATTGCAATGCTCGAGAAGCAAAAGGTATTATGAGACTGGAATCATTTAGAGGATGAGTTTCAATTCCATAGGTCAATGGCATCCCAGAGAACTTCCTAAGATGCCAAAAAAAAAAAAAATTGCTTATTAAAAGTTTAGTCCCAAACTGCAATCAGGAAAGAAACTTCATCTTCTGACCTCCTGGAAGAAGGTTCCATGATACCCTTCCAAAATTTCAGTGGTTCCCTTATTGCATTTTAGCCACAAATGTTCCAGGGGAGCTGTAGGTGAAGAAAACGCATAAAACCAATGTATCCAAAATACAACACCTTTTCTCCCTGCACAAGAAGAAAACAATAAAAATCGGCTGAAAAAGAGATGTATGGGTAAAAAATGAAATATATGGCCAATGATATTTTTCTAAATCTATTTCAGAGGTAAAAACCAGGGTAGATTTTATGGGGGAAAATATCAGGATCTGGAGTTGGAGCCAGCTGGGTTCAGATCTGGGTTTTATCACTCATGAATTGTGTGACATTGGGCAAGCGTTTTACTCTGAATCTCAGACTCCTTCCCAAAAGATGGGGACAAAAACAACACTTATTTCAGAAGATTCTGAGGTTGTGCTTACAGAGGACTTTTAGCAAGGGCAAGGAGTAAGCACTCGATAAACATTAGGAGCTATTCCACCCCCGACGTCACCTCTGTTCTGGTCAAAATCTGGTAAATGGGTTGCGGCACCTGGATGAAGGCTTCCATTTCCTGGATACACCCTGAACACTCCCAAAGCACACACTCAACCACTGCCATAGCTGGGGATCCTTCTCCACCTCCCTGTGTTCTTAGAATCCCTTAGATGTCTGTGTAGCCAAGACTACTAGCTTGAACACAGATATTCTGTTCTGTCGACTTTGTTGTACAGATAAGAGAGCTTAAGAGCAAATGGTGGCATGAGCGGGTGCGTGCGGGCGTTCAGCTGCACTTCTGACGCTCTTCCTCACCTGCAAAGTGGGTACAATATTCCCTGGACCACAGCAATGGGGAGCATTAACCGAGAACATAGGAAAAGGACTTTGCAAATGACTTTTCACTTAATTGCTACCACTGTTATTCTTATCAATATTACCATCAGATTGAATCATACGAAATTGCCATTTGTTTAGAGCAAATATCAATTATCTCATTTAGTTCAACATCATGTAATCATTGTCCAACAGCCACTTGGTGGGAAAAGACACAGCAAGAACCCGAGTGACTGTAGGAAATTTTTCCTTGTCCCACGTCTTTATGGAATCATCTCTTTTGTGCATCAGAATTGTCTGGGTCGTTGAAGCTTATCCCCCTCATCGTGAAGTTCTGTGGGGTTTTTTTTTCGTGTGCGTGAGTCAAATGTTGGCCATTTTGCTCCCAGAAAACGTTTTCAGCCTGGTTTTGAGTTCGAGCTGTGTTCTAACTGACTTACATATGATAACTCACTTTGCTTCCAACACTCAGCCTCAGGTACTATTTCATTCCCATTTTACAGACAGAGAAAGTGAGGCCCAGTACAATGAAACGACTGGGCAAAGTTCACTCTTGTAGGAACTGACGGAGGGGGATCCAAGGCCAAGGAATCAGCTCCTGAGCTTTTCTCCACCCTCCAGTGCTGGGACCCGGTTCAGATCCACCATTCCCTGGCCGTGTGACCCTGAGCAAGCCCCTCCTCCTCTCTGGTCTTCAGTTTCCTTTTCTAGAATATGGGTTAATCACGTCCGTCCTACAGGGACAAAGTGGGGGGTTAATAAGGTCATAAAGGTAGCACATAAGAGTAAGACTCGCAGAATGATGGAGCGAGGAGCTTAATGAGTCCCCTCCCCTCCCCCCCAAAAATAATAAACATGAATAAAATTTCCAAAAACAGCAACTTCCATACCCTGGAAATTGAATGAAGGGATACGTAAAATTGATAAGTATTTATTCAAGAAAAACTACTGAACGTCAGGTAGGAACAGTGGGCGTCTGTGGCCGTCTTTATTCGGTCTCTCCCATGCTTACCTTCTGCCCGCCCCACCCCAGCCGTGTCACTGCCATGGTCCTTCCAGAGCCAGGCAAGCTGTGAAAGCCAGCAGCCTTGCTGCCGGGAGGGGCTCACCTAAATGGAGGAAAGCATGGAAAAACCCCACACTCGGAGAGTTGTCAGAAACAACAGCAGTCTTGGCAACAAATGAAAGAGGAAGGCCAAAGGCACAGCTAAGCCTGAGGTTGTTGTCCTGATGGAGGCGCACTCTGGACCTTGGATAAGTCAGAAATTTAACAAGGAGACCTGGGAAATGGGACAATCACAATGGGCTTGATAAACGCCCATATACTCCTGGCTCAAGACTGAACACAGTAACAGGAGGGACTAGAGAGGGCCCCTAGCTATCGACACACCCCTATTGAACATGAGGCCGTGTGCACAGGCAGGAAACAGGTGGAAGGGCCAGACCGAATGTCAAGGCTGAAGCAGAATTGCAAACTGCCTGAATGTCGCGCATGTTTCCAACCCACACACAGATTCGTCAGAAGAACGTGAAAGCCTCACAGATTCAAGATGTTTGATAACCAGCTCTGCTGATCACTAAGCTATGCTGACACAGAGGCCACCCCTGGGAAGCCAGGTTTTAAAATCAAAACCCAAAGTTTTAAAAACCGGGCAGAGGTATCAGTGGTCCCACACCATGGAGGAGACAGATTCCATAATTCCAGTCAAGATAAGTTACTAAATCGTTAAGAAAAGATCAGAATCTAGAGTTGCTATCCTGTATCATCTAAGATGTCCGGTTTTTAACAAAAATTACAGGATATGCAAAAACACTGGAATTATGATTTAAAGTCAGGGTGGGGGAAAGCGGTCAGTAGAAATTGTCTTTGAGGATTCAGAATTTGGAATTATCAAAGACTTCAAAGCAGCTATCATAAATATGTTCAAAGAACTAAAGGACACAGTGCTTAACGAATTAAAGGACAGTATAATAGTAATGACTCATGAGCTACAAAACATCAATAAAGAAATAGAAATGATAAAAAAGATCCAAATGATTTTTTTCATTTGAAAAATAAATTAAATTAAATGCTAAATTCACTAAAGGGGCTCAATGGCTGATCTGAGATGACAGATTAACAGATTAAAGAGCCAGCAAACTTGAAGATAGATCAACAGAAGTTAGAAGTTATCCAATTTGAAGAACAGAGAGAAATAGGAACAAAGAAAAATAAATGCAGCCTCAGAGACATGCATGGCAACATTAAGCATGCCAACATACGCATAATGAAAGTCTCAAAAGGAGAGGAGAAAGAAAGGGATAGAAAAAAATATGAGGAGTGGTGATGAGAAACTTCCCAAACTTGACCTCTCTAAAATTAATCTATGCATCCAAGGAGGACAATGAACAAACACAAAGAAGCCACCCCAAGATTCATCATAGTCCAACTTGAAAATCTCGAAAGCAGAAAGAGAATAATAACTTATTATGTAGGAGAAAACATCAAAACAATGGCTGACTCATTGGCAGAACCAAAGAAGTCCAGAATGCAGTGGGGTTACATATTAAAAGTTCAAGACCAGCCTGGGAGAGACCCCATCTCTACGAAAGATAGAAAAATTAGCTGGGCATGGTGGTGCATGCCTGCAGTCCCAGCTACTCGGGAGGCTGAGGCAGGAGGATTGCTTGAGTCCAGGAATTTGAGGTTGCCGTGAGCTACGATGATCTCACTGCACTCCAGCTGGGGCGACAGACAGAGACTCTGTCTCAAAAAAAAAAAAAAAAAAAAAAAAAAGCGCTGGAAGGACAAAACAAACCTGTCAATCAAAAATTCTATATCTGGTAAAACTTCTTCAAAAACAAAGGTCATATAAAAACTTTCCCAGGCAAACAAAGACTGAGAGAACTTATTGCTATCAGGCCTGGCTTACTTCCTCACTTATATTAAAGGAAGTCCTTAAGGATGAAAGAAATGATACGAGAGGTAATTCAAATCCTTAAAGAACTAAATAGTACAGGAGAATATAAATACATAGGTAAATATAAAGGTCTATATAAATATGTTTTTCTCTTCTCTTCCCTTAATGAATTTAGGAGATGTAACATTAAATAAAAGAAAATTATAAAGCTATGTTGTTGAGTTTATAACATATATAGATGTGATATACAATCATCCCTTGGTATTCACAGGGAATTTGTTCCAGAACCCCCCCAAGGATACCCAAATCTACGGATTCTCAAACCCCTTATATAAAGTGGCATAGTATAATATTTGCATATAACTTATGCACATCCTCCTGTATATTTTAAATCATCTCTAGATTACTTAAAATGCCTAATACAATGTAAATGCCATGTAAATAATTGCTGTACTGTATTGTTTAACACATTAACTGCCATGTGAGTTGTATTTAACTCACACTAGTTTTGAGCCCAGGGCCTCATGAAGCATGTGTAACTCACACGTCTCTTTACCTTGGGAGCCATGTGGTGTGCAGGCAACTCATGCTGCCATGCTGTAACATACATGCTACATGTTGGGGGGCCCCCCTGAGCAAAACCCTGCAGTTGGTTCCTGAAAATCTTACTTGTTGATGTTCTTATTGTTACCATTAACATTGACAATTTAAGTGCATATAACTCATGCACAGAAAACAATAAAAAACAAAAAAATTTCCATTAAATTCAAAAGGGCCATTTTGTTTTTTAAGTTTTTATTTCATTTTCATAATAAAACACAGTGGCCCCAAAGGAAAAAAAATGTTTTTCTAGTGTGGCAGTCAATGTGTTAAGGAACAATGACAAGAAAAAAGCCTCTACGTGCTCTATACAAATACAACCATTCATTTTTTCCCAATATTTTCAATCAGCAGTACATCCACTTTTTTTTTCATATTTTCAATCAGTGGTTAGTTGACTCTGCAGATGTGGACCTCACAGATACACAGAGAGTCAACCGTGTGTTACAATAATATCACTAAAGTGGGAGGAGGAAATGGAGCTGTATTAGAGCACAGATTTTATATTTTACCAGAATTAAGTTAGTATTGAGCTGAAGTAGAGCCTTATGAATTACAATGCATACTGTAATCCCCAGAACAACCACTAGAAGACGGTACTCAAATGGTCCACTGGAAGATGCATAGTTTGCACCAAAGAAGGAGGCAAAGCAGAGGAATAAAAGAAGACATGAAGCACCCAAAGAAAGCAAATAGCAAAATGATGGTGTAAATCACATTACACACCAATGGATCAGACACTTTAATAAAAAGGCAGAGATCGTCAGCCTGGATTTAAGAAACAAAAGATTCAGCTATATACTGCCTATAGGAGATACAGTTTAGATTCAAAGATAGGTTAAAAGGGGCGGAGGGAATGAAACGAGATATATCATGTAAACACCAAACATAGGCTAGCAGGAGTGGCTGTACTAATATCAAACAAAACAGAATTTAAAACAGAAATTCATTATTAGAAACCCTTTATAGTGATAAAGGGTTGATCCATCAGGAAGGTGTAACAATTATAAACATATATGTACCTAACCACAGAGCCCCAAAACACATGAAGCAAAAAATGATAGAATGAAAGGGTCAATAGATAATTTGAGATGAACAGTTACAGGAGTTAATACCTGATTCTCAATAATTGATAGAACAAATAGACATAAAAATACCAATGATATAGAAGACTTGGACAATACCATCAACCAAATCAACCCAGCTAACATCTATAGATTATTCGACAACAGCAGAGTACACTTTCTGTACAAGCACACCTTGAACACTCGCCTAGATATATTAATATAATATGCTGGGCCATAAAAGAAGTCTCCATAAATTTAAAAGTACTGAAATCATGTGAAATATGTTCTCAAACCATGAGGGCATTACATTAGAAAGCAATTGGTGGGGGGTGGGGGAGAGAAATCTTCAAATCTGTGGAAATTAAACAGCACATTTCTGAATAACAAATGGGTCAAAGAAGAAATCACATTGGAAATAAGAAAATATTTTGAACTAAATTAAAATTAAAATATATCAGAATTTATGAGATGCAGCTAAAGTACGTTAAGGGAAATGTATACTCTGAACCATGTATATTAGAGAAGAAGAAAGATCAATAATCAATAACCTAAGCTTCCATCTTAAGAAACCAGGAAAACTAGAGAAAACTAAACACAAAACAAGCAGAGGGAAGGAAATAATATAGAGTGGAAGTCGATGAGACAGAAAACAGAAAAACAATAGAGAAAAATCAGTGAAATCAAAAGCTTGTGCTTTGAAAAGACCAATAAAATTGACAAAGTTTATTCACACTGACCAAGGAAAAAAGAGAAAGAGAAAGAAAGGCATGAATTACCACAATCAGACCAATAGAACGAATTGAGATTACAGAAATAAAATTTAATATTTATGGTCAATAAATGTTTGGCAAAGGTTCCAAGGTAATTTGCTGGGAAAAAGGATAGTCATTCCAATAAGCGGTACTGGGAAAATTGGATATCAATACAAAAAAAGATGAATTTAGGCATGTACGTCACACCATACGCAAAAATTAACTCATCATAGATCAAATATCTAAATGGAAGAGCTAAAACTATGAATCTTTTAGAGGAAGTGGGAGAACATCTAGGGTTAGGCAAAAAGTTCTTAGATATGACAAAATCATAATTCACTAAAAAAATTAGTAAATTGAGCTTCATGAAAATTAAAATCTCTGTGCTTCAATGACACCATTATGAAAATGAAAAGACAAGCCACGGGCTGGAAGAAAATATTTGCAAAGCATATACCTGATAAATAATTTGCATCCGGAATATATAAAGAACTATTACAACTCAGTACTATTAACAGCCCAATTAAAATGGGCTAAAAACTGAATAGAGATTTCATCAAAACAGATATAGAAATGGCTAATAGGTATGCACAAAAAAACTCAACATCATTAGGAAAAACACAAATTAAAACTATTATACAGTGAGGTACCACTAACACACACCAGAATGGCTACAATCGAAAAGACAGACAGTCCAAAGTACTGGTGAGGAGGTGGAGAAAGTGGACCTCTCACACACTGCCAGTGGGAATGTACCATGGTACAGCCACTTTGGAAAACAATTTGGTAGTTTCTTTAAAAGTTAAACATGAATTTACAACACAACGTAGTAATTCCACTCCTATATATGTAGCTAAGAGAAATGTAAACATATTTCTATGCAAAGACTGCTATGCAAATGTTCACAACAGCCTTTTTCCTGATAGCCAAAAACCAAACAAAAAAAATCCAAACATAGTTTAAATGCCTTCTGCTATTAACCAAAAATCATTTTATCTTAACAATCATTTGAGGCTTTTAAGGATAAAAGTCTTCATTTTATGGAAAGGGCATTAATAGCCATAGAAATAGTAAAATTACTGTTTTTGACAACAAGATAGTAATTGGTAACGTTTATTGATGATTTGCTCTATGAATGTGTGTGTGAGGTACCATGTTAATATTTTAAATTAATTAGATCACTTGATCCTAGCACCATTTTAATATAATGAAACCAAATCGAGGAAGGGCTAAGTAACTTGCCAAAGATCATACAGCCAGTGGGCAGACGAGACAAAGCATGTCCTCAGGAAGCCCAACCCCAGAGTCTGTGTCCTTAACCTTTAAGCTGTTCCACTTCTGTGACTCACAACCGGTGAGATTCATTCAATGAAGCAGCCCAGGTATCGAGCATAGATGGATCATTGTCCTCACTGTAAGTCAACATCACACCTCAGCAAACATGAATCTCAACACACCCAAGATCTCTCTGCCTTAAATATAAAAGCTCAGAAATCCAATGACAAATCGAGCCCAAACTTGAGAGTCCAACAGATCTCAGTTACATCCTAGCCAAGTGTAGGAAGAATTTACTGAGATAATGCACGTAGAATGCTTACCTACCATGACCAGCTCATGTCATGTTTTAATAAAACTAGTAAGGGGTGGAGGTTCGGAGGTTATTACCCGCTCTTGGGCAATGTGGGGTGATGACACCCCTTCCCCTGCACCCTTGGAGATTCAGATTATGAATCCTAGAATGTACCTGGGAGAAATTCAACTTATAGACAATGCTTCCCACTCATAGAGTCCCTTTATTTCCTAGAACTTTGCAAAGAGCTTTCTCTTCAATGCTCAAGAAGGGTACACCCCCAAAAAGCATAGGGCTGACATGTCACATTAGGCTGTACATGCCAGACAGGCAGTGAGAGACCCCAGGAATAATGAGCAGCCATGGCTGGGGAGGGCTTCCCCAGCTCACCCCTCAATAAGTAGTGTGATACAGAGAATCTGTGTCTCTGGAATAGGTTACTCACCCTGTGAACCATTTGCCTGCTGTTCATACAGCACCTGCCTTCATGAAACCCACGTCATGGTCCAATGGCTTCCATCTGTTGAGCACCTACTACGTGCCAGACACTTTGATATGCCCTGTTACGTGTCGTCTATGGTCATAGAGCTACCATGTGTCAAGGCCATGGATTCACAGGAAGAGATTTGGAAGAAGACACAATTTGAAGCCAAATCTGTCTTACTCTAAACCACATGCTTTAACCACTGAACTTCTCACTCGATAAGGGTGGAAACGGTGTCAGTATTAACTGCATGTGCTCAGGACTGTAAATAGAGTTCCTGGAACAAGGCAGAAACCATATGAAAAACAAATAAATACACACACACACACACACACACACACACATAATTGGGTTGGTTAAAATTGAATGAGAAACATGTAAAATGATTAAAACAGCAGACTCAAAGGGGACAGGGATAGCCAGGTGAGCAAGAAGAGGATGATGAATAAATTCCACGGGGCTAAATTTATGGGAGCTCCTGAATAACTGTTCAGCACCCCGAGAGCGGACAGCTCCCTCCATGGCCATGGGCTCCTAGGGGCCTCTTCCCAGCAGAAAAAGACTCTTGACGTGAATTTAGAGGAAACAGAGAGTGTCCACGAGTGTGTGCGACAGAACAAGAGTGGCTGCCTTCGAGAAGACGGATTGACAGCCCTTAATTATGTTCTTCAGATCAAGTCCCCAGGGACAGAGATTTTGTTGGCTAAAATCAATCAACCCTGTAGACACTCTGAGAGGAAGAGGGCGGACCCAAGTGTTCTCTCGCATCGATCAGAGAGACTTGGCTACATCTGCTTCAGCAGCAGGAAGACAGAAGAAAAGAGGGAAGGGACCAGAATCAGTGATGTAGCCAAGGTGAGCTGAAAGAGCTTCTCCACGGACCTGCCCGAGATTCCAGCATTACAGCCACCCTGCGTGGGCTTCGGTGTAGATTAAGGCATAATCTTAACCAGACAGGGCAGCCTAGCAGAGAGCACTAGGACTCAAGATAATTAAGGGGGAAGACAGGCCATTTTGGAGGCCTGAGTGCACATGCCTGGGTGTCTGGAGTAGACGGCAGTGTGCTGAGTAGCCAGAGGTCAGCACGAGGACACTGCTCCTGGAGAGCATCATGGAATGGGCAGAGCGGGCTTCACGTCCTTTAATATTTTGCTCAAGTCAGTCCAAGTCATGAAGACCAGGTCTTCTATGCCACGCCCCCGCTGGGTTTTATCAAGTGGACCATCACTGACCACCTGATAAAGCGCAGACTCTCTAGCCCAGTGAATAAGAACCCAGAATTTGCTCCTGCCAAACTCCTCAGCCCCGTTTCTTGTCACTTGGCATCTTTTAGGCTCCATCTCAACACTAAATTATCCACACGCCTTTGTGACTCCAGATCTTTGCAAGTGCTGTACCCAGTGCCCTATGTTCTGTCTCTTACCCAATTCCTCCAAATCATCCCACGAGGCTCAATTCAAGCATCACCTGCTCTAAGGTGTCTTCCCTGAGTGTCCCACCCTCACCTCCACTTGAAATATCAAAAGTTTTAGTGGCATTTCCTGGGGTGTGCCCCAAAGCCAACTCTGTATGGAAATTGCTTGTTTTGGTGGTCTTTCTCCTCGAGACTGTGTTCTGTTCACCCTCGTATCTATGGTGCCCAACATAGGTTCTGGTGAATAGCAGGCATTTGGTTACAGTTGGATGAAATTAATAATGATTATTTTAAATTAACATCCATGGATGGCACATCTTGTACAGAACTGCCCTAAGCACTCTGCCTGCCTTCAAGGGGCCTCTATTCAAGAGTCCTGTGTGAGCATGAAAAATGCTCAACATCCGGAATCATTAGGGGAATGCAAATCAAAACCACAGTGAGATGCCACCTCACACCTGTTAGGATGGCAACTATCAAAAAAAATAATAATAATAACAAGTGTTGGCAAGGATGTGGAGAAACTGGAATTCATGTGCTGTATTCATGGGAATGCAAAATGGTGCAGCCACTATAGAAAATGCTATGGCAATTCCTTAACAAATCAAAAATAGAATTACCGTATGATCCAGCTCTTCCACTTCTGGGTATAAGCCCCAAAGAATTGAAAGCAGGAGCTTAAGACATATTTGTGCACCCATGCTCACAGCAGCATTATTCACAAAAACTAAAACATGGAAGCAATAACGAATGAATCAAATGAGGTATATTGCACACAATGAAATATTATTCAGCCTTAAAAAAAGGAAATTCTGACACACGCCACAACATGGATGAAGCTTGAGGACATTATGCTAAGGGAAATAAGCCAGCCACAAAAGGGCACATATAATATGATTTCACTTATATGATGTATCTAGAGTAGGCAAATTTATAGAGACAGAAAGTAGAATGGTGGTTTCTAGCGCTTGGAAGGAGGAGTCATTGAGGAGTTATTGTTCAATGGGCATGGAGTTCCAGTTTTGCCAGATGAAAAAAGTTACAGAGATGGATGGTGGTGATGGTTGCACAACAATGTGAATGTACTTAATGCCACCAGTCTTAAAAAATGGTTAAGGTGGTTAAGTTTATGCTATGTGTATTTTACCACAATTAAAAACAAAACAAAAGGAAAAACCCTGTATAAGGAATCCGAGAGCCTGAGTTCAAATCCCGACTCAGCCGCTACCTGGCCAGGTGGTCATGGCCTCAGCTGCCTCTGCTGCGAGATGGGGAAGGCTCCCAGAGAGGGAAAGCTTTATCATTTGAGAACTGTCTCAGGTCACGGTTCTGTAACCTTCTGACATTGTGCATATTTTGCAATAAGAGTTTGTTCATCTGTGATAAAAGGTATACGCTATTTTTGTTTCAGGAATAGAAAATATCCAGCAAGTTCCTGCAAAATGAGAGTAGTTCCCTGGGAAATAGTCTTGGCATGAAAAACCAACATTTAGACCCCACATGGTAGGCACACAGGGAACTTCACCGAGGCCCATTTTACACCCCGACAATGAATTCCCTCTACCGCCGTCTAGCGTCTAATGACGATATTGACCTTTTCTAGCTGTCAAACTTGTCTTATTAAATCCTGAGGTCTTAACTGCTTTGCACACAGAGGCCGATAGTTTGCCCACCCGAGCACGTGTTCATGTATAATTCATGGCATATCCCACGTTGCCTGGCAAATGAATATTTATCAGCTTTTTCATAAGAGGCAGGATGGTGTTCCTTTCATTGCTACCAAAATGCTATGCTGCAGCAAATGAAATTTGTGAGCAAATAAAAAAAGAATAAGAAGAAGCAAACATTTCCGACCAAGTCCATTCTACTAGTAATTTTCCGTTTTCCGAGGCCTCTCGTGTATATGGAGGTGGTTTCGGTTTGGCTGTAACAGAGAACTGCTGAGTCGTCCAGAATAGAAAAGCTTCCATATGCCGTGGCCCCCGCTGAAAACTCCCCCGCACCCCACGCCCGCACCGTGTTCCACTGCAGGGAGCCCAAGACCCTTTCGATGGCTCCACGCCAGGCCCTCTGAATAGAGATCAAGCTTTGGGGAAGTGGGAATAAGGAATCCCAAATGGAGACTGGTACAGAATGGTTGATGGCACCAAGCCCAGCAGAAACTCATGGCTTCCAAAACGGACCACGACCCAGAGAAGGGACAGCCCTGAGCCACAGACATCTGGGTGTGATGTCTGCTCCCTCAGTGAGTTAGGAGGGCCCTGCAGAAAGCATTGCCCTGTCTGTTGAAGGAGGCCTATGCTCTGGCTCCCACTGCAGAGAAAGCCAAAAAGGGACCTAAAAACTGTGACTCCGTTTACTTCTAGCCTTCTTACTCATTAACTGGGGGTCTCAGGCACACACAGACACATGAAGTTTCAACCTGGCTGTGAATAGAGTCTCTGTGGCTTGGCTGTCATCACCTTGGACTTGAAAGATGATGATGATACTGCCACTGATGATGACGACGATGATGGTTGTTAATATGTATTGAGCCTTTACTATGTGCCAGGCCTTGCATGAGGTACACCGACTCTGCTATTACATATCATCCTCCAAACACCCCACTGAGCTAGGCGTTGTTGTTGTTCCCACTTTACAGATGAGCAAACTGAGGAAGAAAGAGGAAGTAACTTTCTTAGGTTAGCGCAGCCCAACTGGGTGTCAAATTCAGGTCGGTTGGACCTTGAGGCTCATGCTTTTTCAATCACCTCCCCCTGGAATCAAAAAACTTGAGATTAAAGAGCAAATCCACAAATGCCTGGCTGCGTGGCCTCAGGAAGAGTCACTTCACCTCTAAGAGCCTGCGTGTTGTCATTTGCAGAATAGAATCTAGCCACTCTTGTTTTGCAGGGCTGTTGCGAAGACGCACTGGGCTTTGCAAATTCTAACAAGTTCAATCATCATGGATAAGCCTGTGGCCCTTCTCGATAGAAATATTTGTAAAGAGTTTGGCACCAGGAATAAAGAGGAGATTCCATAAGTTGACAGGAGAGTTGGAGAAAGAAGACACATGGGGGGAAAATGCGAAGTTAGGTGTGTGTATTCATTCATTCATTCATTCGCTCATTCAACAAAAAATGTATGGAGTGCATGCAAGGAGCCAGAAAACATCTAGGGGCTCTGCATAATTTCAGACGACGATAAGTGCTACACAAACATGATAACAAGAAGATGTGCTGGACAGTGACATCTGAGCCGGGATCTGAATAACAAGATGACACCAGCCATGCAAAGGCTAGAAGAAAGAGTGTTCCAGGTGGAGGGACCAGCGAGTGCAAAGGCCCTG
The DNA here is from genome assembly GCA_004363605.1 of Indri indri. Lineage (NCBI taxonomy): Eukaryota > Metazoa > Chordata > Mammalia > Primates > Indriidae > Indri > Indri indri. The sequence goes on from RJWJ010019058.1 coordinate 30,120, forward strand.
AGGCAGGGGGTGTGCATTATAATTCTCAAAGATGTGGCCCTAGCGTACACACTTCCCTCACATGCTGGACCCTGAAGCTCTCTTTTCAGAGACACTTGGGGTGCTGGTGCCAAGTGGAACACCCTTTGCAAATGGTGGCTTTTCATCTTTCTAGGGTCCCTTTTAGCTGAGACACCCTCTTCTCATCGCTCTCTTTTTATTCTTTCCCCGCACTTTCTTACACAGGGTTCAAAAGAGTCATTCTGGGATGGGTAGGGTCCCAAGTGACGTTGTTGGGTGGATGCAGTCTGGAGCAGGGGCCTAGGCAGAACCTGATGTCGCCCTCCGCCTTCACCCCAAGGCCAAGATCTCAGATCCCAGCTGGTCCAGATGCCCCCTGGGGCCATCCCCTGTGGAACAGGAGCTCATCGGACCTCAGTTGGAGCATCCGGGGCCTCCACCCCACTTGCATCCACCTTCACATACCTTCCTCTCGTCTATTCCCTCGGAGGTTGCCATGAGCTTCTTCAGGAGTGGAGGGTCCAGCACCTGGAACTGCCGGCGGAACTGAGCGAGCCCCATGTGGTCAGCATAGCCTAGGGAGGCAGGGCAGGCCAGAGAAGAACA
>RJWJ010019059.1:0-30764 GCA_004363605.1 Indri indri
GGAAATGCAAATCAAAACCACAATGAGATATCACTTCTCTCCAGTGAGACTGGCCTTTATCAAAAAGTCCCAAAACAATAAATGTTGGCGTGGATGCGGAGAGATAGGAACACTCATACACTGCTGGTGGGACTGCAAACTAGTGCAACCTCTGTGGAAAGCCATATGGAGATACCTTAAAGAGATGCAAGTAGAATTAGCATTTGATCCAGCAATCCCATTACTGGACATCTACCCCAAAGAACAAAAATCGCTCTATGAAAAAGACGCCTGCCCCCGAATGTTTATAGCAGCACAATTCACAATTGCAAAGGTGTGGAAACAGCCCAAGTGTCCATCAATACATGAGTGGATTAGTAAAATGTGGTATATGTATACCATGGAGTACTATTCAGCTTTAAGAAACAATGGTGATATAGCACCTCTTGTATACTCCTGGATAGAGCTGGATAGAGCTGGAATGCATTCTACTAAGTGAAGTATCCCAATAATGGAAAAACAAGCACCACATGTACTCACCATCAAATTGGTATTAACTGATCAACACATAAGTGTACATGTAAGAATAACTTCTATTGGATGTCGGGCGGGGGGGAGGGGGAGGGGGAGGAGGGGACGGGTATATGCATACACGAAGAGTGCAATGCGCACCATCCGAGAGATGGACATGCTTGAAACTCGGACTCGGGGAGGAGGGGGGTAAGGGCAACATACGTAACCTATACATCTGTACCCCCATAATACGCTGAAATAAAAAAAAAAGAAAGAAAATAAATAGATGCAATTTTCTAATTCCATTGGTGTAGCATCTATGTGTCATGTGGTAAATGTAGGTTTATAAGAACTTGCAAAACTGTTTTCCAAAGAGGCTGCACCATTTTATGAGAAATCCTGTTCGTCTTCATTTCTGTGAGCACTTGATATTGAAATATCTTCTTAGACATTGTAATATGTATGAAGCCATAGATTTCGTGTTTTTAATTCATATTTGCCTAATGATTTAAAGTGTTCAATATAAAAAAAAACTAAAGAGACAGCAATAAGCATACACAGGAATAGATAAACATAAAAGAGACTGTAAATGTTAAATGTAGGCAAGAATATGGAAGAAACTGCAGGCTAAGACAAGGCTGGTAGGAATGAAAACCAACAGCAGAGCCACTTTGGGAAAAAAAGTCTAAGTCCATTTAGAGATGTGACATGATCACAGATTGGAAGACTGAATATTGTTAATATGGCAATTCTTTCCATATTGCTTTATACATTCAAAGATATGTGATATGTTAGTAGTTTGATATGTAGAGAAGCAAAAAATCCAGGAGAATCAAAATATTTTGACATGAAAGTATAAAATCGCAGAACTTAAAATACCTCATTTTAAGACTTACTATAAAGCTGCAGTAATAAAAAAAAGTATGGAATTGGCTTAAAGATATACATTAAATCAACAGATTAGAATTAGAGGAAAATTGTGTTGTGTGTGTGTGTGTGTGTTCATGCTCAATTGAATTTTCATAAGAGGTATGAAGATAATTGAATGGCCAAAAATAGCCTTGTCAGCAAAGATTGTGGAAAAACTGAATATCTCTATAAAAAATGAAACCACTGTCATGCTGTTCTGGTTGCTATAACATTGTAGTATAATTTGAAGTCAGGTAATGTGATGCCTCCAGTTTTGTTCTTTTTGCTTAGGATTGCTTTGTTTATTTGGGCTCTTTTGTGGTTTCACATGAATTTTAGGATTGTTTTTTCTAGTTATGTGAAGTAGACAGATAAATCATACATATCACACATAGAGAACCCAGAAACAAAGCCATATGCCTACAACCAACTGATCTTCATTAAAGCAAACAAAAACATACACTGGAGAAAAGACACCATATTCAATAAATGGTGATGGGAAAATTAAATAGCCACATGCAGAAGAATGAAACTGGATTCCTATCTCTCAGCAGTCACAAAAATTAGCTCAAGATAGATTAGAGACTTAAATGTAAGCCCTGAAACTATAAAATTCTAGAATAAAATCTTGTAAAAACTTTTCTGGGCATTGGCTTAGGCAAAGAATTTATGAATAAGACCCCCTCAAAGGGAAATGCAACAGAAACAAAAATAACAAATGGGACTTAAAAGCTTCTGCACAGCAAAATGAATAATCAACAGAGTAAATAGATAACCTACGAAATGGGAGAAAATATTTGCAAACTATGCATCCAAACGAGGACTAATACCCAGAATCTACAAGGAACCGAAACACCTCAATATGAAAAAAACCAAATAACCCCACTAAAGAGTGGGTAAATGACATGAACAGACATTTTGCAAAAGAAGACATATAAATTGCCACAAAACATGAAAAATGGTCAACATCACTAATCATCAGGGAAATGCAAATTAAAACCCCAGTTAGATACCATCTTACCCCTGTCAGAATGGCCATTACTAAAAAGTCAAAAACAATAGATGTTGTCATGGATGCTGTGCAAAAGGAACACTTATACTGTCGGTAGGAATGTAAATTAGTACTACTTCTGTGGAAAACAGTATGGAGATTTCTCAAAGAACTAAAAGTAGATCAACCATTGGATCTAGCAATCCCACCACTGGGTACCTACCCAGAGGAAAAGAAGTGATTACATTAAAAAGTTACCTGCACTTGTATGTTTATTTTAGCACAATTCACAATCACAAAGATATGGAATCAACCTAAGTGTCCACCAACTAATGAGTAGATAAAGAAAATGTGGTATACATGTATAACATGGAATACTATTCAGCCTTAAAAAAGAATGAAATAATGTCTTTTATAGCAACTTCGATGGAACTTGAAGCCATGACCCTAAGTGAAGTAACTCAGGAACAGAAAATCAAATACCGCGTGTTCTCACTTATAAGAGGGACCTAAACGAGGGATATACATGGTCATACAGCATGGAATAATAGACAATGAAAACTCCAAAAGTGAGAGGGTAGGAGGTGGGTGAGCGATGGAAAATTACTTATTGAGTACAATATACACTATTCAGGTGATGGGTATACCAAAACCAAATCTTCACTGCTATACAATATATTCATGTAACAAAGTTGCACTTGTACCCCTTAAATAAATTAGAATGAAAAAATATAAATTAATAAAATAATGAGATCTAACACCATACAGAAAATCTAACAAAATATACCAAAAAAAAAAATTCATGTACCTAAATATAGAAACTAAATGATAACACTTTCAGGAGAAAAATTAGGAAATTAGGAGACAGTATTTGGCGACTTGAATTCAAAATATTTTAAATACGATAAAATAGTGAGAACTACAAATGGAAAAAAAAGGATTACCTGGGGTTGATCAAAATTAGATTAATTGTGCTATATGTATGATATTGTTAAGAGAGTGTAAACACAAATTCCAGAGTAGGAGAAATATTTGCATGACAGACATCTAATAAAAGACTGCTATCCATAATATATGAAGAATAATTTTAACTTAAAAAGAAAAAGACAACCCAATCAAAACAACTGGGTAACAGATTTGAATTGTTATTTACAAAAAAAATGTACCAAGGGCAAATAATAATATGAAAATATGCTCAACATTATTAAACATCAGGGAAATGCAGATTAAACCACAATAAAATTCCTACATGCTCACTGAATTGCAACAATTTAGAGATTTTATTTTTTATTTCTTATCTTTTTTGTTCTCGTAGAATAACAGTGTCTTTTTTGTTCCACATACAAGTCCATGAATTTTAACAAACTGTGTTTCTATCACTATAGTTTTGTATTTTCAGGCATAAATAAATAAATGTATGTTATATCACATAGTATGTAACCTTTTTATAAAGGCTTCTTCCACTCAGTGTGTAGTAACATCCTTGAGATTCATCCACCCACTTTCTGGTATTGTATCAATAGTTCCTTTCTACAGCTGAAGAATGTTTAAGAATTGTTACAATTTTAAAAACTGATGATACCATGTTTTGGGATCATATGAATAAACTGGAATTTTTTACATCGTTATGGTGGGAATGTAAAATGATACAGCTACTTTGGAAATCAGTTTGGCAGTTTTGTAACAATAAAGTTATATATACACTTAGTGTATAACCCAACCCTTCCATTCTTAAGCATTTATCAAAAATAAATGAAAACCTATGTCAAATTCTTTGATGTAGTTTATCTATGCAATGATGTTATTTGCTAATAATGACAGATTTCATTCTTTCTTTTCAATATTTATAACTTTTTTATTGTCTTATTGCTCTAGCATTTCCATGACTACGTTAACAAGAAGTGGAGATATTGGACATCCTTGCCTTCTAACTTAAAAAGAAAGTATTCAATATTTCACCATTAAGAATGATTTTAGCTGTATACTTTTTATTGTAAGTATACTTTTTCAGATTAAAGAAGTTCACTTTAATTGCTAGTTTGTTGAGACTTTTTATCATGAAAGATGGTGAATTTTATTAACTTTATCTACTCAGTCCTATAGTTTCTCTCCTTTATTCAATTAATAAGGTTAATTATGTTAAATAATTTACAAATGTTAATCCAACCTTATGCTGCTGGAATAAATTCCAGAATAAGGCTGGACTAACATTTTCTTTTATATATACTCTATTTGATTTGTTCATGCTTACTTTAGATGTTTATTTGCATCTATGTTCAGTGTTAGGGACAGAAAAACAACAGATAATGGAATGATAGGAACAGAAAAACAAGAAAGAGGAAATAGCTACAGAAAAATAAACAGGGAAAACAGTTATTTCAGTCTTAAAAAATGGGGTACTTAGACCATGGAACAGTAACCACCAATCAGAAAATAGAAAAACACCATAAATGGTGACTTTCTCCATCACATATATAGGAGAAGGAATGTCTGGAACCCAACCTTTAAGTTATGTCCGTACCTGGAAAAATCCAGACCCCAAAACCCATTATATATAATCATAAATAATTATAACTGACCTTTACATCAACATATACTACTAGCATATAAAAGGAAAAACACAGAAGAAGACAGTGTCTTCTCCACGAGCGGAGACAATCCCATTTCCCCTTAGGAAATGTACTTTCGCTTTGCACCCTTCAACTTTCCTTACAATAAATTCTTCACGCATGTTCGTTGAGTGTCTGTCATCTCTGCATCGCGTGGGCCAAGGCTTGCGATTCCTCCAAGCCAGGAGCCCAAGAACTGGGGAAACACTTCAAAGTCCAGCTGTGGACAGGACCGTGATATTCAGGAGAGGTTCTGGCTTATAATTTTCTTGTATTGTAATGTTGTTATCGGGTTATAATATTAAGGTAATGTTTCCTCATAAAATGAGATAAGACACGTTCCCTTTTTCTCTATGCTCTGTTTTTAATGTATTATTTCTTCCTAAAATGGTTGACAGTATTCACCAGGAAAGTCATCTTGTCCTGGAGTTTTCTCTGTGGCACTTTTGTTTTGCACTGTTTTGTTTTGGTTTAAAAACAAATTTATTTTAAAAACACAATTTATTTTGAAATCATAATTTATTTTTAAAACAGTTTACAAAACTAACTTTTAAATTATTCCACAATCATGTCAACTACAGGTGTCTATTTTAATGCTGGGAAACAATCTTCACTAGCATGCTTTGAATGTGAATTAAAATCCATATTAATTAAATATCCAGATAGTTGCCATAGAAACACAAAAATGTAACCCTCATCCTTTTCTTTCAGACAGCTACATTTGCACCAACCTTACTCATAAAGACATTACTAAACTATCAATTTAAATAATTTCTAAATATACTTTGAACTCACATTGAATTTTGATTAAAAGCTACAAAAATGATACCTATAAACACTACTGGAAGCCCTGATATCCTTTCATTCTACTTTTGGTAAAATATTGATTTGTATTTTGCTGTATCAGTTACCATTGAGGCCCAAGCATTACACAGAGAGCTGATTTCAAATATTAATGTATCCACTCTATTGATTCGTATCAGCTTTGTCTTGTTTTATGTTGTCTAAATGTTTGTAGCTTGGTTCTTTTAACCTACCAGGATGTTGATATTTGAAACATTTTTATTATATACTTTTTATAACTGTTTCACTGTGTTTTTTATCCAGTTTTAGAATTTTTTTCTGTAATACACAAAATTTTGGAAAAGAATGGCTTAAAGAAGCCTCCGAATCTACAAATATATAGAGTTTTGTAAAGGGAAAACTTCAGGAATATTATCAAAATTAGAATGACATAAAGTTCAAAGAAAAAAACAAAAAGCGGAACTCAAAAGATATTTTACGCATGTCCATGTCTATGCTGCTTTTATGACAAAGAAGACAAAATTGCAACAAAAGTCATAAGAAAAAAATAGCTTTTATTCCCTCTTGCCTGAAGCAATTGGTTTGAAAGTTAAGCTTTGAAGTAGATGCTTTATAAAGCATTTATACTTAAAATAAAGAAAAAATATATATTGTACAATTTCTTTCTAATTGCAGTATATTTCTTTTATAAAAATGTCATACTGAGCAATATAAACTTTAAAGTCAAAAAAGTCATAAATTTGAGTTGAAGGCAGTGATTTTCCAAACTAATTTTAATACATAATACACAGCTTGGCAATAAAATCTTCAAAGGTGATTTCTAAAGGAATAATTTGCTTTGAGTTGCGTTAATAATAAAAATGGCCTTTACTTGCCTCCAGTAAACCCAGAGGCAAAAGTTGCTCCTCACTCATGGCAATTTTTGAATACCCCTTGAAGGCAAGAATGACACATCTTGTTGTTCACCTGTCAAGCACACAGTAAATTCATAAATGATGCTTTAATAGTGATAAAAAAGGCAACGATAATTGCTCGAAAGCAGGACGAAAGAGTCTGGTTCTGAGTCTGCTCCTCATTACTTGGGTACCTACATTTCTGAGTTACTTAAGTCCTTCTGGTCTCTTGATATTGGTTAAATATCAAGGTTGCATTAGATAATTTGTAAGGTCCCTTCTAGTAAGAGCTAACAAGTGATTTATTTACAAAATACAAGCATGCGAAAAAAGTAACTTTAAACTTTTCCGCATTGAACTTAATATTTTATGCTTATTCTGACTGATATAACCTGGATTAATTCCAAGTAAAGTATGTTAGCTTAAGGTGCTAAAGGATTTTTTTCCTTCCTCCTCATTGTTCCTTGGGTGGCATCTATATTGCCATAGATTTAGCTGCATTGTCACATCTGTTGGTGCCTATCAAAGCATCATCTGCTGCTGGGTGTACATCCTCCAGTCTGATCCTGGCCATTGCCACCTTCTCATCTATATCCTCTAAAATATCTGAGTCCCGATCATCACAGCTTCCTCTTGTCACACCTCTACAACATGTTCAAGTTTGCTCTTTTGTCTCTTCTAACATGCAAAAATCTTGGGGTCATAAGAAAATTCAGGGGCTCCCTCATGCCATTCTGGAAACAGGAGAAGCCTTGTTGGCTGCCTCAGTTAATCTCATCTTAGATATGACTCACTTCTAAATCTTTCCCCAGTGAATGCCCATATGGCTGCTTGAGAAGAAGGACAGGTTTCTATTCATATGTCTGATTCTCTAACCCGTCTGAAATTTGTTTTGTATTCCCTCACCAGGATGAGGATACACTCTGAGGGGTGCACAGGCTGAAGAATTCCTTCAGAGAGATACTCATGCTCCCGCTTTATCACTTTGCTTCTTTTTGTACTCTTTTTATTTTTTCACTCTCCCCTGACTTGTAGTATTTTTTATTTAATTTCAGTTTTTTGTGCTTGAGGAGGAGGAAGGTCAAAAAGATCAGATCAGATATTCTTTTCTACCTAATTATTAAGATGATACTTTAGCCCATGATGTTGAGACTTTGAAATGTATTTTTTCCCCTCAAAACTGTTGTCATATTCCAAAAAACTACTACCAGTTTGAACTTCAACAGCTTTTTTGCATTTTTCTTCACTACTTTGTCCTGAGGATACCAAAGATGAATGGCTAGGCTTTGCTTCTCAGGCCTGAGGAAGTCCAAATGCACAAAAACAAGTATGTGGAAATGCACCAGGTAATACTTAAACTATTTTTCTTCACATAACTTGTAATGATTTTTTTTGCCTAAGTTTTTTAAATACTGTACTTTCAGCTAGTGAATATTAATTACCTGATATAATACACAAAGTTGATGAAAGTACAGAGTTTGATATATATATACATTTTAATAATACAAGTGCTGGGAAATTCTGAGGATACTTTGCTCTCCCTAAAGGCTATTAATCTTTCATTTATATGGCCATGAAAATGTACAAAGGGAGATGGAAATTGTGCGGATTATTATATATTCAACTACTCCTGAAATAGCCTGGTTCACAGATATGTTGCTTCAGGAAAGCATAATAACGATTTGGGCCTAAAATGTTGCCTTTCAATAAACAATGTCAAAAATAACTCACAACAATTCTTTATAGCTCACCTGGTTATCAAAGTTTGTTCATAAGTCCACAAATATGAGCATTACTGAAAGCATATGCCCAACGTTGCATCAGAGATGGAAAACATTACAATCACTGGGGAGTCTTAAACAAGGGATAAAAAAATTTTGTTGTCAAATCAAAGAGCAAGCTATAAATTATTCATAGACCATCAAAAATAGCAAGTCTCGCATTATACAATAATGAGAAAGATTTTAATATAGGAGAAGCCCCATTCTGTTTCGTAATTGAATATTTATTTTATGACATTTCATTGTATTGGTTCATTGTTAGTGCTAGGAGATGTTTATTCTCTAAAGAAATAAACTTTCACCAAGGATTGGGAATTAGAAACAATTTGAAGAACAATATAACAGAATAAATAAATTCATTGTAAGGGGAACAAAAACGGATTTTAGTTTTCACAAATAAAGTTTGATGCCTTGTCATATGATCTGTTAGAAAGTCCAGTAACATTTTCCAAATGTTTCTGAAAACAGTACTGTACACGTGGTCATTATCACTAGGAGATGTGATTGACAGATTGTAATATTATAATTAATGAAACAGATGAGGTATACATGAATACTAATCTAAGAATTAATCTTGTTATCATTTGAAATAAACAAAAAAAGAACATGAATATAATCTTGTTAGGAACAGGAACTACACACTATTAAAATATTTTTAAATGATAATTTGAATATTATGATTTACATATTTTTTATCTAGATATATTTTCCAAATAACAATTTTTCATTCCTGAAATAATGATTGATAAAATAGCTTTCCTTTAAGTTCTGAATATTTTAAATAAAAACAAGTGGTTTAATTAAAAGAGAACAGAACCCAAATATTTGATATACATATATATATGAACTAATATATCTAATCTGTTTTACTGAAGGTGCAGAGATTTAAGTTTCTTACATTACTGCCAATGTTTCTCCGTTTTTTTCTTTGTTTTTTCTTTTGTAAGTACAAATATGCTACATCTATGTTTTCATATAAATTTTGAAAATTAAATATATACATACACTTAAATTCAAGTTTAAATTAATTAAAATGATATAAAATTAAATAATCAGTCATACTAGTCACATTTCAAAGGCTCAATAACCACATGTGACTATTAGATACTGCAATATCTGCAGTGCAGATACAGAACATTTCATCATTGCAGAAAGTTCAGTTGGATGGTAACATCTTAAAAAAATTTGAAGTTATTTTTTTGAAACTGTTTTTAATGACTGCATAATATACCATCATGTTTTATATCCTAATTATTAATATTTAAATATTCCTATATTGTATATTTGCAGTGCTTACAGAATGATATCTTTTGTTTCTTTTGATTGACATGGTAGTTGTCCTTGTGGTGGTTGCTTTGCTATTAAAAATAGTGCTTTAATGAATCATACATAACTGTTTTTACAGTTTTATTTTGGAAATGCTCATACATTCACACTTTTTTTTTTCTGTACTCATAGCTGAAGTATGTATAGCAGAAGTATTGACTAGAGTACAGAAGTCTAGAAAATGACAACTTTATTGAGGAAATTGGGAAAAGATTCCCTGACCTATTTTGAATTTTAAAATTGATTTGGTGGGAGAATTGCATGTAGTTACACACTGAGATTTGGGGGTTTTGAAGAGTGTTTAACTTTTGGGGTCCTGAATTAATATGAGCTCATAATACTAAGTGAACTCATAAGATTTGGATAGTTTCAGACTTGTGCCCTTCTTGCACTTGACTGCATATTTCCCCAAAGAATCAATTTTTGTCTGGATCATTGTTCTGAATAAATATTTTGAAAAATCTTTGAGAAGTAAAAGTATTTAAGGCTGAGTAAATTTGGCTTCTCAATGGTAACATCTTACTTTTCTTTATCAATTTTTATATGAAGCAAAAAAAATCTGTGTAGCGAGTGATAGTTTAAACACTTTTATGAGCAAATCAGAGGAAGTGACTGGTATGTAGTCATAAGTATGTGACAGAAAACATTGAATGTATTAGCCCATTATTACAAAGTTTCTGTAAACTGTTTTGTTTGTAATTGACTTTTCTTTTTCAAAAGAATCCCTAATGCTCACTTTTTCTCCTAACTTGCAATTTGTTAAATTACTTCTACTTTCCTTCTGATTTTTACATCTTACATTTGATTGTGAAAGAAAGCTGTCTAGATGATGAACTTTAGAGGCAGAGGGACTTCACTCGGTAATGAGTTTTGACTGTAAAAGAAAATAAAAGTCACTGCAACACTTCACCCCAACTTCTTATGCAAAAAAGAAGGTGAAGCCTCAAGGCTGAGTCATACAACACTCCCTTCTAAATGAATAGTTTTTACTAACATTATGCATAAGCCAGAAGGAAAGGTAAAAGCCCTGAGGTACTTGCGAAGGACTGCCCCCGTAGATCATTGGTAAGGAAATTCCTTGCTGGCCTCCCATAAGCCAGGACACGCAAATTGTAACTTTGGATCTGCAGACTAAGTCTAGCTCTTAAAACTAAAGTCTGTTGGATTCTATACTAATAATGTCGATTATAGGTTTATCTTCCCAGGTGCAGAACAGAAACAAGATCAGATCATTTTTCTACCTACATGGGACAGCTACATAATTGATGATTCCTTCACTCCCTTTTCCTCTTCTAACATTCACCTTATTTTATGTAAAATGTAGATTGCCTGGGCTTCACAAGAATGTAACCATTCACTTCACCCTTCCTCCTTTTTTTTTTCTGTAAGTCTCCCCTTAAATACTGAAGTTCCCAAATTTCCCTTCAGAAAATGAGTCACAGATTTCCCTGTGGTTTGTGTTTTTCCCAGGCATGTCCTCAAACTTTGGTTTACCAAATCCCAATAATTGAGACCTTTGCCTCAGTCACTTATTTTGGTTTATCAGAATGATCAGAGACATTTTTTGGCCCATCTCTGAATTTCGGGCTCCAAACTCCACAGTCTGGCAAAGTGCCATAAACACATTAATGTCTTTGGAACAGTCAGTCCTAGTTTCAAATCCAAGCTTTGGCACAGACTAACTTTGTGACTTTGGGCAAATTATGAAACTTACGGTGCTTCTCTTTCATGAGGTCAAATCAGAAGATGAAAAATAGACACCTGGCATGGCACAGGGCACATAGGAAACCCTCAGTAATCATTAGCTGCTGTTGTCATGATATGGGCTGAATTGCATTAATCATTGAAGAAATATCTTCTATTAATAACTTCTAATTTTAAGACATAAAAATTTATATTCAAAGAGATAAAATGGCTTTTCTTAATTCTCACAATTAACATAAAACAGATTAAGAATGTATAAATCTCTCATGTATTTTTATAGCATGCTTTTTTCCCTGAGGATTTTACATCTATGTCTAGTTTACTTCTTAATGAAATGAGTCAACTGTCAGCCATTGAAAACACATGTGAACTCTGGGATGGGGAGGTAGCTAGGTTGAAACTCAAAGTTCCTGGAGTCATACATAGTGCAGGGAAGATGTAACAAGAAAAGATGTTGAGAGGCCCCTATCACATATATCTGTGCCAGACTTACGGTCAAAAGTGAAACTATTATAAATATTGGTTTCAGAATCTACTGAACACCATTGTACTAGAAGAGATCCTGTGGGGAACATGGTGGTAATGAGACTGGGAAAAGAGAAGCACAAGACTTGGTTACTACTTTCATTCAGGTCATATTTTATTTAAAGAGTCAAGGAAAAAAGTGAGTTATTACCAGAACTCATCTAATAGTCCCAATTTATTCACATGAAGGCGAGTTTTAATGACAAACAATATGTCAAACCTACAAAAAATACTGTTAAATCAAAACATTAATATGTGAAGTACATATGCCTTTTACCCAAAGGTATACAGACCACAATTCACAAATATTGGTGTAGACTTTAAGACTTAAAAAATAATACATCTTATATCCTACCATTCTTATTTAAAATCAGGGAATTAAACTTCAAAAAATCAAGGAAACTAGAAAAACAAATGTGAAGAAGATCAAAAAGCAACCATGAAAGTACAAATATCTGGTACACTTTGAAAGGAGGTAGAAAACTATCTAAACCTAGGACAGAAAGGATGATATTCATATTACCATCCTTTTTCCATACCTTTACTTGAAAATCATCCTTGCTATTGCATCCAAGCCCAATTCCAGCTTCAGATCCAGATAACATGAGATTGGACCATTAGAACTTCACGTAACAATAAGACCTGTTGCTTAATAAATGGCTCATATATTGCATATGCTTTATTGGGAATTTAAATGCATTACCAATTTTTATAGTGACCCTAAGGAAACATAGGAACAATTATCACCTTTCTACACTTGACAAAACCGAGGATTCGTCAGGTTAAATGATGAGCCTAAGGGCATAGATAATTAGTTCGTGGACATGGGTTCAAACAGAAAATTGCCAATGTCAGCATTCAGAAAGGCTATAAAAGCTTTAAAAGTTCATGATTTTAAAGGCTTTTGAAGTCTTGGAGAGTGGGGTCACTCCAGTCTTCAACATTATATATTCCAGTGTGTGTGTGTGTGTGTGTGTGTGTGTGTGTGTGTGTAGAGAGAGAGAGAGAGAGGGAGGGAGAGAGAGAGAGAAGAGCACATGCACAATTTCCTTATCCATTCATCTGTTGACAAACACTTCACTTTCCCTATCGTGGCTATTGTAAATAATGCTGTAATGAACATAGCAGCGCAGATATGTTTATGAGGGTGGTGATTTCATTTCCTTTGGGTATATACCCAAAAGAGGGATTGCTAGATCATGTGGGAGTTCTATTTTTAATTTCTTAAGGAGCCTCCATACTGTTTTCTGCAATGACTGCATCAATCTACATTCCCGCCAACAGTGTAAGGATTCCCTTTTCTCCATACCCTTGCTGACACTTATCTCCTCTTTTTGATAACAGCCATCCTAACAGGCGTGAGCTGATACCTCATTGTGGTTTCAATTTGCATTCCCTGATGAGTAATGAGTTTGAGCACCTTTTTATATACATGTTGGGTGTTTTGTCTTCTGGAGAGGAGCGAGCAAGAACATGTGCGAGGTGATGCTGATCGTAAGGGAGGCAGAAGCCCTCCCAGGAGAAAGTGGGAGCCATGTAAGCCTCTGCCTTACAACCAGACACAGATTCACGTTTTGAACCGTTGATGATTTCCATGCTAGAAGAAAGGGACCGTCATCTCGACACGCCAAGGGAGTCTTAAGAAACGCTGGCATAAATACAAGTTTGGTTATGAAAGAGATTCCTTACAGAGACTGTTCATCAGTGCACCCCCACAGGAGTTCACAGTACTTACTAAAGAACTCAATGTATGCATGGAACAGCTGCTTGAAAGGGAAGAAGAAATTTCTGAACTGAAAGCAGAAAGGAATAACACCAGGCTGCTGTTGGAGCATTTGGAATGTCTTGTCTCTAGGCATGAGCAGTCCCTCAGGATGACTGTGGTAAAGAGACAAGCACAGCCATTAGCAGGCATGTCCAGAGAAGGTGAAGTGCTTGAAGCACTGAAGTCATTATTTGAACACCACAAAGATCTCATCAAATCTGAAGAAATGAACACAAAATTCCAGCAAGATATCCGTGAATCCATGGCCCAAAAGGAAGACATGGAAGAGAGAATCACTACTCTTGAAAAACACTATCTCACTGCACAGTATGGAGCCACACTGCACATAACCTCAATGATAAACTTGAAAGTGAAATTGCAAATAAAGATTCTATGCATCTATAGACTGAAGATAAAAACAGCCAATTACAAGATGGACTGAAATTGAGCAGAAATTGCAGCAGACTCTGAGGGAAGCAGAGAGGTGGAGGCAAAGCTGGCCCATGGGGTGGCTGTGCTTTCCAAGGAAAGGCAGAGAGAAAAAATGAATGCAGAACATAGTAAACATTTATCAGACACTGTTGGCACATTTCTTTCAGAATCTAATGAGAGGCTTCAGCTCCATCTGAAGGAGAGAATGGCTGCTCTGGAAGACAAGAATCCTTTATTATGAGAAATTGAAAATGCAAAAAAAAAAAAAAAAGTAGAAGAAATGCAACATGATTAAGAATCAGCCTGTCCTAAACATTGAAGCACTGAGGGCTGAACTAGAGCAGATGAGACTAAGAGGTGCTTCATTTCATCATGGTCAACCCGCCTTGGGCAGTGGTCCAGATTTCAGGTTCCCGATAGCAGAGGGGCACACGGTTTCCTATGGCACCGGTGCAGTGTTGCAGGGCCCCCAGAATGGCCATCTGACAACCCTGAGAGATACAAATTCCAACGTACAAACTCTTAATTAACAGGACTGGGAACATGCCCAGCAAGCTAGTGTCTTAGCAAATGTAGCACAACATTTCAGAGTGATGTTGATGTGTGTGACGGTGAAGGTGACAAGGACACTCTCTTCAGATCAAATGACCTGTTGCTGGAAATTTAAACAATCTTGGTCGTTTTAGATCAATGAGCTTCATTCCCTTCTATGCTTCCTCCTCACTTCCCGGCTTCTCCCTTTCAGGCAGTGATCGCTCCACCCCGAGAAGGATTCTGCACAGTCCAGCTAGGGAAGTGTACAGACTGGGCATTATAACTCTATTGCCAGCTTCCAGAGGAGAGGTGTGAGATGATAAGACAATGATAAAATGTGAAACCTCCCGTTCTTCCTCCCCAAAGTCCCTTTGGATAGACAGGCTGTGCAAAGGAGTGCTGCATATAGTCAGCCATGAGGACATCAGAGACATGAGAAACTCCCCAGCCTCCCTGGATGGTCTCTTGAGCAATCCCAACAGTAGCAACAGTAGCCAGGACTCACTCCACAAAGCCTTAAAGAAGAAGGGCATCAAATCCTCTAATGGCAGCTCATTTGGCAAGAAAGAAAAGGGCCTACCTGGACAAGCTGGCAAAGAGCCCTTAGGACAAGCTGGTGTTTCAGAGACAGATAACTCATCTCAGGATGCCTTTGGACTTAGCAAATTGGGAAGGCAGGCTGAAAAATATCATAAACTTCCAAAAAAGCCTGAATTGCAAGAGGAAGCCTGGAAAACGGGTTTACCTTTTGCTCAGGGGGATGGGCAACTGTTGTCGTTTGTCTAGAGCTCTGAATTGGGAATCCAGCCTGATTTGCGTCCACCTGTGGAGCAAAAATGGAGAGCAGGGCCATCATGTTGGCCCTATCTGATGCTGAGATCCAGTGTGAAATTGGCATCAGCAACCCCCTGCACAGGCTGAAGCTACAGCTGGCCACCCAGCAGTTCATGTCACTGGTGAGCCTGTCCACCCTGCCCATGTCCAGAATGACACTCACATACCGGGAGATGAACGACAGTTGATTGGCAATGAATGGCTCCCCAGCCTGGGCCTTCCTCAGTACTGCAGCTATTTCATGGAGTGCCTTGTGTATGCTAGGATGCTAGATCACTGGACAAAGAAATACCTTCAAGGGCAACTGAAAATGGCAGATAGTTTTCACAGAAACAGTTTCCAGTGTGGAATTATGTGCCTGAGAAGGTTAAATTATGATCAAAAAGAACTGAAAAGAAAAAGAGAAGAAAGTCAGAAGGAAATAGAAGATGTGATGTTGCATCATTTGGAGCAGCAATGGAGCGATTTGCTGGATTCTGTCAATTGGTTTTAAAGAACATCCAAACAATCTCATGGAGAGTGCATTCACGGTGCATTTCTGGACTAGATGAAACCTCCAATTTCAACACGCTGGTGCTGTTGTTATAATTCCCAACACAGAACACACAGGCTCATGCTGTCTTAGAAAGAGAGTTTAATGAACTTTTGGTAATGGGAACTGACAGAAGGTTCACGAAGAAAAATTTAGACCGAAGGGCATTAGTGGCTTAGCTGCTGGGTCAGCAAAGGCTCTCCTTGCAAACTTCCAGGTTGCTTCTATGTCTTCACCATGTAGCCGAAGAAGATGTAGATAGACAGCAATGTATCAGGAGCACAGAGGTTGGATTCCGCCACAGTCAGGACTTAGTCCTGCGAAAGTCTCCTGTTGTTAACCCACACTACTTCTACAGATGAGTATGCAGCATTTTGAATCCAACAAAAACTGCATTTTAGAATTCAATGGAATCTTTACTTTGTTAATGATTGTTATATGGACCCTAAGATATTTTATTACAGAATTTTTAGATAGTGAAAAATTCATGAATACCATAGAGAAAATACTTTAGAATTTAATGTTTCTTGTATTTATATAAATGTATGACTCTTCATTTATATAGTTACTTTTTGTGTATATCCAGGCTATAAATATTTTTTCAAATCAATTGATGATCTTAGACCTAGTTTTAGTCTTTCAAATGAATGTACTGTAATGCTTGTATATATAAATCCTATGAACAAATATAGGGCTTTTATAAATTAGGCATTTATTGTGGCTATCATTAATTTTTTAATGATAAACTATGACAAAGGATTTTATTATGTTTATAAAATTATCATGACCCGAGCAATATTCATTATCCATTACAAATGCAACTTAGCTCTACAACAATCTCTTTGAAGTAAGCATACTTAATTTCAAGAAATTATTGTATTTTAATGATTAACCTTAAGTATGTTTTTTCTAGCAAGAAATGCTTTATTCTGCAATATGAACAGATTTAAAATATCTGGTATTAAATATCAGCTTCTAATAAAATTTGGACTGACAGAATTATCAGAGAACTATGAAAATCTCAGCAATGGTTAACTCTTTCCTAGCCTAGTCTCTGGACTCAGGTAGCTTGTCTTCATTGGCAGAACCGAAGCTAGCTGTGAGCTGGGAGAAGTTGTCGCAGGGGAAAGAGAAAGACTTGGGCTAGGGCAAGCTGGCCCCAGCCAGCACTTTAGGCCTTCTTCCCCGGCTTTCCTCCTTGGAAGCAGGGTGGAAATCTGCCCATACAACTACTCTTTGAGGACCAGTCCCCAAGCACTGAACTCTCCTTGCATACACATTGGTGCATATAGCAGATGAAGGCAAGAGATCCTGAAAACAATGTAGTAATAAAGGCCTATTTTTTCTTATGTAAATCATCTTTTTACATTTGTTTACAAACATGTTTAAGGAATGAACCTAAATTGTACATTTTTAAATTTGATGATATAGTTATTTGGATTGTATAAGTAGCAAATAAAACTTATACTTTTTAAATGGCATGTTTAAAAGCCAATAAGAAATGTATCAGATTGTGGTGTATTTATCATGCAACTGATAGAGATAGAGACAGCATGTCTTCTTACATTTGGTTTCTGCTTTTAATTTACTTATACAATTCATTGTTACTGTTCTGTTTTTCTATCAATCTTTGGTGAACTTCCTGATGATGTAACAAAGTATGTACAATCTACTTGTGAACTATTTTTATCACAGTACTATTTATTGCTTTTTTTCAATAAAGTAATGAAGTATTTTCTACTGTCAAAAAAAACTCAGGTTTTTTTTACAGTTCCATGAACTTCCTGTCATCTTCAAAGAGAAAAGTTTTTAGATTCTAATATTTTGTTATTTAAATTAGTTGATAATCCTTTTATCTGACTTATGATAAAATATATCATTCACTAATAGAATGTAGTCACTTAAAGATTTACCAAAATGTAAAAAATTTACCAACGGATTCTCTGGTGCAGAAGAAAAACATCTCTCTTTAAACCTCAACCTATTCCTCCAAGTTAATTAATGTACTTGCCAAAACAGTTTGAATATATATAATAATATATATCATATGAAGAGATATAAAATATTATTAACACATTATGTTTTATATGCATATATATAGAAGGCCATTTTTTGTAATAAATTTAATCTGCCAAAAGATAGAGTATAAAATAATCTGTTCATTTCCAAAACAATTTTGTTGAAAAATTAGAATTTATATTTAATACTTTGATTGTTGATTTCTGCTTTCAGGATCATATAACCAAGAGATGTCTTTAAACAATATTCTTTCATAAGAATCTTTCATCTTTCATCTTCAAAGATGATGCAATTGAAAGAAAAGGCAAGTAAAAAATCTGCTAAGAATTAACTTATTCAGACTAGAGTGATTACCATTACAGCCCCAACTTTTAAGAGATGGAATCATCCAGTCACTAACATTACTTAAAAATAATAATTGGTCAGACATTACTATAATGAAACATTCCTGAAGCTGTTCCTTCAGGGATTCCAGGTTAAAATAAGTTAATAAATTAGTATGCGATAATTAAAAGTTTTTTATATATATACCATCTACAGTTTACTAATAATGTCTTTAATCATATATAAAATATAGCTGTTTATACAAAATATACACTGTCACTTAAATTGTCTAGAAGGTGTGTCTCTATTTTAGTTCTCAGCCTAAAACATATCCTCTTTTTATCACCTCCTGTTCTATATGTCTGTATAAAATAGACACTGTATAAAAGTGTCTGTTTTAGCAACCCGGGTCTAATATATTCTGGTTACTTCATGTATCACTTGATATTATTTACTAAGTATATACAATGTCTTAGTGCAAAGTCCTTGAGGCTAAAGAATGTTTGAATATTTTTAGAAAAAGCAAAAGTATAGGACATCAAAGGGAAGTAAATGAGAAGATTACCAGGGAAGTAAATGACAAGATTACCAGGAGATAAAATTTGAAAATTATGAGGATCATATTTTCTAGAGCCCCAAAGGCCTTCATGTTGACTTAATCTTTTACTCCGTGTCTTTATTAGAGAAAGCCAGTGGGGTGTTTGAAGCATGGTATGGTCTGATCTGAATTATGTTTTTTAATGTATCACTCTGGCTGCTGCATTAAGAATGAACTTTAGCAAAGCAAATGCTGAAGTACTGAGACTAGTTGGGAGGCTACTGACATATTGTAAGGGAGAGATATGGTACATCAGGCTAGCATAGTAGAAGTCAGAAGTAGTAAGAAGTGATGCAATTCTGAATACATTTCAAGATAGAGATTGTCCTTTAGGCCTGCACTGTGGGTTAAAGATGATAAGGAGGCAAAATTTCACCTGTACTCTCACAGGGTTTTTTTCAGCCTAGATTGAGAATTAAATTGACATAATACAGATCAACAGGAAAAAAAAATTTACATAATTATTTAATATAAGTGTTATGGAACATGAGAGCCCTCATAAGTAAAGAAAGATCCAAGGATTCAGTTGAACAGTTATACACTGAATTGGACAAAGAACAGTAAGTTGTGAAAAAGTAACTAAATCATGTGGGAACGTGGGAGATAAAAGTTACTTTAATAAAGTCTGCACAGAATTCTCTCAGCCTCAACCTCCCATCCTTGATGATAAGAATGTTATTTCCCTTGCAGTATAAAGAGAACAACTTTCATATGGACTTTCCCCCTCCTGCTTTCATGAAACAACATGAAGGTCAGAGTGATATTCCTGTACCTGCTGTTGTTCAACTGTGTTTGACTCAAAATAGTCAATATGCTAGAGTGGCATATTTTGAGGTGGCATATTTTTAACTCATCATAAGCTTGTTGTAGAGCATCCACGGTCTCACTAAATTCAATAAAAATCATCCCTTAAATTCCTGCATCACATTCATGGATTTTTTTTTTATAAATTAATAAAATTTATTTTTAGAGCAGTTTTAAGTTCACAGAAAAATTGAGCAGACTGTACACAGAGTCCCCATGTACCTCCTGCCCCCACCGCCACACACACAACTTTTCCCGCTATCAACATCCTGCATTTATCACAATTAATGAACTACATCGATGCATAATTATTACCCAAAGTCCATAGCATACATTAGGCTTCACTCCTGGTTGTACATTCTGTGGGTTTAGCCAGATGTATAATGGTATGTATCCACTGTGGTATCATACAGAATAGATTCACTGCTCTAAAAATCCTCTGTGATATGCCTATTTTTCCTTTCCTCCCCATCTCCAGGTATCTACTGATTCTTTTATTATCTCCATAGTTTTGTGTTTCTGAGATTATCATATTATTAGAATCATACAACATGTAGCTTTTTCAGATTGGTTTCTTTCACTTAGCAACAACGTTGTTAAAGTTCCGCTGTGTCTTTTCACAGGCCATTTTTAAATTGAGTTTTGTTTTCTTACCGTTGAGTTTTAAGAGTATGCTCTGTATTTTGGCTGACAGTACCGTATCAGATGTGTCTTTTTCAAATATTTTCCCCAGTCTGTGGCCTGTCTTCTCAATCTCTTAACAGTTTCTTTTTCATAGCAAAAGTTCATAATTTTAATGAAGTCCAAGTTATCAATTTTCCTTTCATACATCATGCTTTTGGTGTTTATCAAAAAAATCATCACCGAACACAAAATCACCTAGATTTTCTCCTGTGTTATCTTCTAGAAATAGCCTAGGAGATAATACATGTAAAGGTGGTACCTAAACTGTAGGATGTAGTAGGTATTTAGCAATATTAATTGTCATCTTTTCTCATTTGGTTAAAATATGAAATTCTTTATTCCCAGTTAAAATTCTAAGATTTAATCATTTATCATGTTAGTGAATGCTCTAGGCCCTTTAATTTTTTAATATTCCATGTTATTTCCTAAATCTTTACAATTCTATACTTTTTTAGGATTATTGCTAGAAATAGAGAGGAGGTTGAACCTCAAATCGGTTAATATTGTTCTTGCTGCATTTGTTACAAAGAGGTTTCATGAGGCAAATTGGAGATCAGTACCTTGACTAAGGATCTTATAATATCTGTTGATTTGAATAATTTATTTAATCCTCTATGTTCACAAATAACACTCTATATACCTCTATTTAAGTGTATTTCCTGTGTATTTCAATTATATATACCTCCTTGAATATAGTTTGATAAAATTGGGGACCATGTCACTATTTTTTCTTATATCCAAATAGAAGTTGATTACTGGAAATAAATATAAAAATCAGCCCTTTAAGTACATGTTATTAACAGTAAGGAAATTATTATTATTATTTTGATCTGTAGACCCAGTTCTTGATAGTTTTTGCTAAAATTTTTATATTAAGTGAGAGAGATTTGAATTCTAAAAATATGCAATAAAACAGATGCAAATAATGGAAATGATACTTAGGCTGAATTTTAATATCAAAATTGGTATGGATTCCAGAATCTTCTCCAACATGAATGAGAAGAGACATAAGAAAAGCATATACAAGGGTGTGAAGAAATGAACAGAGAGAACAAATAGGACATAATTGCCTCATTCTTTTCAACTACAAGGAGAAGGAAAAATTTGGGACAAAGTTTCCCTCTTGGCTGAGATACAGTTGACTCTTAATAATTAACAGCAGGCTTCTGTTGAGCTTTTGTTTGTCTGCAGAACAGTAAATTAATGTTCCAGCTGGCAACAGTTCACTCATAGAGTAGTACATGTTTTACTGAAATGTGTGGCAGGATTCACTGTGAAAACACAATGCCTATCCATTGGGTTACCAGAGGTGGACATCGCTTGCATTAGGTTTGGTGAGAGTGGATGACATAGGAGAATTATAAGAAAGCTTGCAACTGCTACAGGAACACTGACTTTAAGAAGAGAGCTATAAGTAACAGGATTATGACAATGCAATATTTCCCACAGAGGAAAGGACTTCAGTCCACTGGGAAGAGGAAAGTTCTTGGAGTAAAAAGACCTAAGATTATAATTGAGTTCTGTATTCACTGTGTTTTATAAAGTTACTCACCTCTCAGTATTAGTATGGGGATAATGACACTTACCCCATTCAGCTATTATGAATATTAATTGGAACAATCTGTATAAACCATTAGGCAGAGTGGCTAGTATACAATAAGACATCAACAAGTGTTTTTTGTTTTGTTTTTTAATTCTAGCAAAGAATAGGTGAATAGCAAAGACAACTCATGTTGACTGATTTAGTAAAATGCTTATAAATAGTTATAATAGATTTCTAAATGAAAAACTAATTAAGCAACTTTCAGATTGTTTTCCTCTTAGCTACTGAGTATTTATATAAAGAAAATGTTTCTTGTGCAAACAGTGAAAAAATGTGAGGCTTCTGGGGTTTAGTCTAGATTGGGAAGCTAGCATTTTACGCCTCCTTCATCATAGGGCTGAGCCCTTTATAGCAGTTCATAAACTTTTGAGGCAGGGAGGCGCCAGTGAGTTGGAGTTCAAGTTGCTTGATGCTGAACTCTACCTAATCACTTGAAAAACTTAGAATATATGAAACTTAGAATATTTGAATAAGCATTTCAGTAGAAGTTACTTTTGAGGAAGAATAAATGAAGGTCGATATAGCTGGTGATTAGAGAAGAAGGGAACAGTGATTCCACAGGAGCCTGGTCAATGGAGGCAGGTAATATAAAGACATCACATAAGGACATAAAACTCATATGCTAAATTAAATATTTGTACTTTGTCTTAGAGAAGGAAGCTATTGGTGGATTTTATGCATGAGAATAACTTGAATAGACATAGATTTAATAAGTCATTCTGCCTGCACTGTGGGGAATGTTTTGAAGAGAGCAGTTATAGATGCAGAGAAACCAATCTGGAGGTTTTATAAATACTTTGGTATAAAGAAAATAGCTCCTAAGCCTAGAATTACAAGGAGATGGATACAGACGTAACTAGAAACTAGACTCAACACATGCAGTAAGTCGGTGGCACTTGGTATAAAGAGTGATTCCCAGATTACTAATTTTTCTAGCTCTATTCAGTGAAAGAAAATATTTTTTTTCAGTCATGTCCTTTTGAAAATGAGTAGGCATTTCTCTTCTGTATATCCTAGGTAATATTATGTGGGAATCTGTGCCTGACATATTACAGGTATTACAAAAGCATGAAGCCACAGCTCTTTCCTTATTTCCCATTCTAGTTAACACCATTTAGTGTTCCTGACACATGCGGCAGTGTTGAAGGGACAAATTGTTTTTAGTTTGCCCGTTAAAAAACTTTGACACATAATGTGAGTCAGATATTGCTCAAAACAGTGAACAATATTGACATATAGTCTTTCTTCATGGAGTATGACTCTAATATAGACTGCTTCAGTACATGCCCACCAACTGCCCATGAGTCACAGGAAATTAGGAAGAAGAGGTACAGTGAATCCCACAGATTGATGTCAGTGGAATTTTTATGAGTTTTCTGGCATATGGCCGTGTTTACAACAGTCTTCTGATGCCATCATTAAGTTTGTTAAAAATACTCTCAACTTTATCAAAAGTATTATTGTACCGTTTTCCTCTTCAATCCAGAGAAGCAGAACATTATTACTCTGGAGTGTTCCTTGAATATCTATCTTAATTATGAAAACATAAGGCAAGTCTTTTTCCACTAGATATTCACTTCCACTTAATAAAACAAAGATAGATATGTTACCAAATTGAAGCAAGAATTTTGTTGGTAGAAAAGGAATCAACTTTTTCCTCATCCTCCCGAATGTTAAAAGTTAGGCAAATCTCCCCATTAGCAGGAAAATATCATGGGTTTTGGATGTGAGTTCTCATAAAGAAAATGAAGATATAAGGAAAGTTCAGTATCTCTCCCAAGTTACTTTCTCTGAAGTGGAATGAGAATCTTGGGATTATGTTATATCTTATATTTAGATTGCCCAGCCTCCCACTGTATCTGGCACTACACTAAATGCATTGATTTATGTTTCTGTTAAAACACACAGCAGCCATTGGGTATATTATTCCCTCCTTCATTAAGTCTAGCCCTCTAACAAGCATATAAAAAATTTTGGAGGTAGGAAGGGGGAAAAGCAAAATAAATACCCTCTTTGATATGCCTCTTTAGAAATAGCACCTCATATCATTACATTTATGTTTAAGTCCTTCCTACGAATATTGTTAAATGTCCCTGAGACAATTTTTCTTTGGGATCTTACCCTAAAGACACATCCCATTTTTTAAAAAATAAGAGTTCTCTAAATACTGTGAAGAGTAATAGTGTTAAAGTCTGAATGTTTGTGCCCTACCCCCAAATTTATATGTTGAAATCCTACCCCCAAGATGATGATATTAGGAGGTGAGGCCTTTGGGAGTTGATTAGGTCATGAGGGTGGAGCCTCCATGAATAGGATTAGAGCCCTTATAAAAGAGGCTGGAGAGAGATCTCTCACTCCTGCCATGTGAGGTTACAGCAAGTGAGCCCTCACAAAACACAGAATCTGGTAGTGCTTTGATCTTGTAATTCCAGCTTCCAGAGTTGTGAGAAATAAATTTCTACTCTTTGTAAGCCACCCAGTTCAGAGTATCGTTGTTATAGTAGACCAAAAGTGCCTGCTAATCCAGTGTCTGGTGAGAGCCTGCTTCCTGATTTGCAAATGGCCATCTTCTCATTGTATCCTTACATGGCCAACAAAGAGGTCATTTCTCTTATTTCTTCCTATGAGAGCACTAATTCCATTCATAATGGTCTTACCCTCATGATCTAACCTCCCAAAGGCCCCATATCCTAATACATCACTTTGGGGGTTAGGATTTTGACACATGATTTTGGGAGAGACACAAACTTCAGTCTGTAATACCAGACATTTCCAAAGGCCATGCAAGTTATCTCTTACCCATTTGCAGATTTCCTTCTTATATCAAGTATCTAAGTTTTTTGTTATATGTTTATTATAGCACCATTGTCCTATAAAAATATAATACAAGTCACATAGGTAAATTTAAAATTTCAAGTTGCCAGGTTAAAAGTAAAAAAAAAAAAAAAAATCTTAAAAAATATATTTTTAACCCAATATATCTAAAACACTATCATTCTAACATGCAATCAATATAAAAAAGTGTTAATGAGGGATTTTACATTCATTATTTTTGAACTAAGTTTTTGAAATTTTTTATATAATATATACTTACAGCAAATCTTAATTTGGTCTTGCCACATTTTAAGAGCTTATAGTAACATGTGGCTAGTTGTTATCATATTGAACAATGAATACTACAGTGTTTTCAAGACCTTTATCAATCTAATGAAGAAATAAACGTAGCTGAATTATTGTTCAAATGATGCTCCTTCTTGCCTTAGGTGAAAATTGGTCTTGGCTAGATGGCTTAAAATGTGGAGGCCATCTGCTTTGGAATAATTATGCCATTCTGTGACCATGCTATGGGAATCATTTGAAAAAAAAGAGAGCAATGTACGTATCTAATTGATAGATAAAAATTTAACTTTTCTCATTAATTTTGTTTTGCAAATTTGCCTCTCAAAGTAGTTTAGATGTCATATTCTTCCAGTACTTTATTACATCATTCAGTATGAATTTTATTTTAAAATAAATTTTTGCTAAGACAAAGCTTTAATACCCCACAAATTAACCTTTTTTTTCAATCGAGGTAAAATTCACAAAATTAACCATTTTAAAGTATATAATTCAGTAACATTTAGCACGTTCACATCATTGTACAGCTGTAATGTCCATCTAGTTACAAAATGTTAATATTATCACCACCAAAAGAAAATCCCGTACCTATCAAATACTCATTCCCAGTACACACTGCCACCAAGATACTTTTGTTCGTGCAGATGTACTTATTTTGATACTTCATATAAATAGAATCATACAATATATGACCTTTTGTTTTTAGTTTCCTTCACTTAGTCTAATATTTTGTTTTTGAGGTTAATCCATGTTATAGTGTACCTCAGTACTTCATTTCTTTTCTTGGTTGAATAATATTCCACTGTGTGTGCATTCCACATTTTCATTATCCATTCATCCATTTTTAGGCATTGGGGTTGTTTCCAGCTTTTGGTTATTCTGAATAGTGCTATTATGAACATTCACATACAAGTATTTATTTAAGTTTCTGTTTAAAGTTTTTTGGATATAGAGCCAGCAGTGGGATTTCTGGGTCATGTGGTAATTTTATGTGCGAATTTCCAGGAATCATGAGACTTTTACAGCAGTTGGACTTTTTTATTCCCATCAGCAATGTAATTGGTTTCCAATTTCTCTACATCCTTACCAAAGCTTGTTATTTTCTGAGATTTTGTTTTGTTTTGTTTTTGTTTTTTTTTTAATTATAACTCTCATCATATATGTGAAGTGGCATCTCAGTGTAGTTTTTCTTTACATTTCCCTAATGACTAATAATGTTAAGTATAATTCCATGTATCTGTTAGCTATTTGTATATTTTCTTTGAATAAATGTCTATTCAAATCCTCTGTCCATTTTTAAAAATCAGACTTTTTGTTGTTGAGTTGTAAGAGTCTCTCATATATTCTGAATAATAGACTTTTATCAGATATGTGACTTGCAAATATTTTCTCCCATCTGTATACTGTTTTCACTTTCTTGATAATGTCCTTTGATGTGCAAAAGTTTTTAATTTATAAAGTCCAGTCTGTCTAATTTTCTTTTGTTGCTTGGGCAACATATCTAAAAATGCATATCTAAAAATATATTGCCAAATGCAAGGTCATAAATATTTACCCATATGTTTTCTTCCAAGACTGTTATAGTTTTGTCTCTTATATTCAGGTCATTGATCATTTTTAGGTGATTTCTACATGGTGTGAGGTACAAATAGAAGCCTAGCTTCATTTTTTTTTATTTTTTTTGCACTTGGATACATAGCTTTCCGAGTACCATTTGTTGAGGAGACTATTTTTCCCTAATGAATGGTCTTGGCATCCTTGTTAAAAGGACCTTAAGTTGTTCAAGAGTGAAGTGTTTAATCTCCATAAATTTGTGAAATAACTCTGTTTTCCTTCTGTTATTGATGACTGTCTTCATTTATTTTGGTTACATAAGATACTTTGTATGATCTCAATTTTTTTTAACTCTACTGAGACCTGCTTTGTGGTCTAACATATGTTTTATCATGTTCACTTAAGAAGAATGTATTTTTTCTGGAGTATTCTATAAATGTCTTTTAAATATGGTTGATTTATAATGTTGATCAAGCCCTCCATTTAACACCAACAGGATCATTTTTTAACAATCTCTCTCTCTACACATACACGAAAATATTTTTTCAGTAATAATAATGAAATAAAATAAAAATTAATAATTGTCAGAAGAGAATCTCAGAAAGTAAAAATTTTATTTTACTGAGCATTGGATATATAAGGATGCCAAGAAAAAAATAAAAAATAAGTATAACAGTAAATAATAAAACACTTTCTAAATCTGGCAAGATGTCATGGTTCTGCCTTTTAAAGATGAATCAATTGGTGAAAAAGATTGAACTCAAGAAAGTAAATGATTACTTGGCCCCTTGTTATGGGGCCTCTTCTTCATGGACCAAAAAAATGAGCATTAGTTGAAAGCTAGTTAGGAAAACAGAATTCCAGGTTCCATTCCAGGCCTATTGATGGAATTATGTGTTACATTATGCTCAGGTAATTCATATGCACTTAAAGGTTAAAAAGTATTGCTGTAGATCAGTGGTTCTCAACCATTACTGTGCTTTAGAAACACTTAATAATCTTTGAAACAAATAAAAACTAAGCATGCCCGAAACTCATTTAGAGATAATGATTTAATGTTCCTAGAATGGTTCCTCAATTGTTCAGTTTATTTTTGTTTGTTTTTTAATGCTGACTAGGTGATTCTAATTTCAGAAGAATCATTGCTCTATCAGGAGTTTTTAAACTATAGTCCACAGACTCCTTGTTTTGTACACATTTTTTTCTATAATCATATATATGTGTATATTTGCATTAAAAATATACCATTCTGTAAGGAATCCATAAAGCCCACCAGACTTCCAAAGGATTTCATGACACAATACTTCAAGTATTCTTGTGATCAAAATACTGAGTCAGAACTGATTGTTCTTCCTTTGGGTATGAACTAGGAATCAATTATTCTCAATTGTGTGACTCCAGATCTTTCTGTGACTATTATAAAGAAAATTACCCATAGGAAGAAGTCAAAATTGCAGGTGGTAGAAAAGGGAGATGGAAGAAACATAATAACTTCACTCTTCATGTTATTATTAAATAGCTATTTCACTCCAATTTGAATCTGAAGATCTCCTTATCCTCAGACTTTATATGACAAAATCACCCCTCTTTGTTAGTAAGTCAAGTTGACATTTTTTGCTGTTTCTCTCAAACAAGAGTATGCTAAATTTTTATAGAACTTAGAATTATGAGTGGGGCAATTTAGGAATCTAGTCAGTTTCATTAAAAATGTGAACTTGATTGAGTAAAGCAGTAAGGTAGAAGACAGGAAAAGAAAATGGAAAAATAAAACTTTCTCGCACACTATGTAGAAGTTGTCAATCATTACTTTTGGTTGCAACACAGTTAAAGTGAGGCCTTTAGGAGCATGGATTTAATCTTAGACTATGTGTCCAAGAAGTTATAGCACTAAGAAGTTGGTAAAAAACAACCAGGATATTGGAGTGTGGTCTATAAGAAGCAAGCTTGGTCCCAAAGTGGCTTTTGAAAAGAGAAAAAACATAAAAAATAGTTTGCTAAGAGGTCTTTAGTCTGCTTATGGTCTGAACTCCAAGATGTTTGAAATGTCTATAAATATGAAGCTTGATAGGTCATAGTCAGGAAAGTTGTGTTTGTACAGTAAGATGAAGTTAATAAGGGGAGAGATGAGGAAGTAAAAGATTTAGCAAAGACAAGGTTGGGGCAGATGAGAAACCTTCCCGCCCTCTTCAAAACCCTCTTGTTAATTATTCCTTATCTGATAAAGGAAGCAACAGTGGCCTTTGTCAAGATGCAAACAGAAGCATCCTGGGGACAAGTAGAATGTTTTATGATGGATCCTGTCTTTATTTAAGATTGGGTTGTGTATTATGAACATTTACATTAATTTTTAAATTTTTAAATATTGCATTAATATATTGTTCATCTTTATTGCTGAGTTTTTCGGTGCCTCCTTAAATTTTGTGTCCATGGCAAGTGCCTCACTCACCTCGCTATTGTCCTGGCCCTCTCCTCAACTGAGTCAATTAGTTCGAATTAGTTAGAGGTGAAGACCAAGATAACAAAAAAATGGAATGGAATCGGGTCTTTGATGAATCTGTTGAGCCATTGTATCCATCAACCTATAAATCTTTCTCGGTTTCATAAGTCAATAGACCCTTTTCATGGATTGGCCCAGTTTAAGATAGGTTTTTCCATTTTCGGCTGAAAACTTCTGACCATGTTTGTACTTCTTTTAGCCTACAAATCCCCTCTGCTTCAGTTGCTAGAACCACCATTTATTTAGTTTAGGCAGCTCAGTGTAGAAGTGGTGCTAGTTTAAGATACCAATACTTCGACAGACACAATTTTTATGATAACATATCTTCACTAAATGAGCAAGAACTGATTCTTCAAAGGTGGGGAGGAAAAATCTGTTCATTTGCTAATATTTTATATGCTCTGAGTCTTGCCATATGCTTAATGATATGACAACAGAGATGATCCAAATGGTTCCTCTTTTTCAGGAGCTTGTAAGGTAGTGGAAAGATAAACCTCAATTGTAGTGGGTTAAGAAGCAAGATAGACTGAAACCGTTGTGATCCATAGAGAATATAAAGGAAACCACAAAATAAAACTCTTATAAAATTATTAATTTTGTTCAAAGTTGAACTTTGAGAAGAAAAGTAAAATAAGAGATTTTACTACATGGTTTTTTTTTGTTTGTTTTTGTTTTTTTTTATTGTTTGTTGTTTATAGGGGTACAGGTGTTTAGGTTACCTATGATGCCCTTGCCCCCCTTCCCCCCAAGTCCCAGTCCCAAGCGTGTCCATCTCTCGGAGGGTGCGCATTGCACCCTTTGCGTATGCATATATCCGTCCCCTCCTCCGCCTCTCCCCTCCCCCTTCCCCCTCCTTCCCTACCCGACATCCAATAGATGTTATTCTTATATGTACACTTATGTGTTGTTCAGTTACTACCAATTTGATGGTGAGTACATGTGGTGCTTGTTTTTCCATTCTTGGGATACTTCGCTTAGTAGAATGCATTCCAACCCTATCCAGGAGTATACAAGAGGTGCTACATCACCATTGTTTCTTAAAGCTGAATAGTACTCCATGGTATATATATACCACATTTTACTAATCCACTCATGTATTGATGGACACTTGGGCTGTTTCCACACCTTTGCAATTGTGAATTGCGCTGCTATAAACATTCGGGTGCAGGTGTCTTTTTCATAGAGCGATTTTTGTTCTTTGGGGTAGATGCCCAGTAATGGGATTGCTGGATCCAATGGTAATTCTACTTGCATCTCTTTAAGGTATCTCCATATGGCTTTCCACAGAGGTTGCACTAGTTTGCAGTCCCACCAGCAGTGTATGAGTGTTCCTATCTCTCCGCATCCATGCCAACATTTATTGTTTTGGGACTTTTTGATAAAGGCCAGTCTCACTGGAGAGAAGTGATATCTCATTGTGGTTTTGATTTGCA